>JBBPBR010001446.1:0-124756 GCA_037974775.1 Cicer pinnatifidum | reverse complement strand
TATTCTTGTCCAATTAGGGTTTTTAACCAATCTTGTGCATCCAATAGGTGTGTTTGTGTCATTTGATGATCAATTAAATCATTTTCGTCCTCCCTAGGCTTATTCTTTTCCAATTAGGGTTTTTAACCAATCTTGTGCATCCAATAAGTTTGTTTGTTTCGTTGAATTAATATTTAGGTCATTTTCGTCCTCCCTATGTATATTCTTGTCCAATTAGGGTTTTTTTACCAATCTTGTGCATCCAATAGGTGTGTTTGTGTCATTGGATGATCAATTAGGTCATTTTCGTCCTCCCTAGGCTTATTCTTGTCCAATTAGTGTTTTTAACCAATCTTGTGCATCCAATAAGTTGAGTTGTTTCATTGGATTAACATTTAGGTCATTTTCGTCCTCCCTAGGCTTATTCTTGTCCAATTAGGGTTTTTAACCAATCTTGTGCATCCAATAAGTTCATTTGTGTCATTGGATTAACATTTAGGTCATTTTCGTCCTCCCTAGGCATATTCTTGTCCAATTAGGGTTTTTAACCAATCTTGTGTATCCAATAGGTATGTTTGTGTCATTGGATGATCAATTAGGTCATTTTCGTCCTCCCTAGGCTTATTCTTGTCCAATTAGGGTTTTTAACCAATCTTGTGCATCCAATAGGTGTGTTTGTGTCATTGGATGATCAATTAGGTCATTTTCGTCCTTCCTAGGCTTATTCTTGTCCAATTAGGGTTTTAAACCAATCTTGTGCAACCAAAAACTTTGTTTGTGTCATTGAATTAATATTTAGGTCATTTTCGTCCTCCCTAGGCATATTCTTGTCCAATTAGGGTTTTTAACCAATCTTGTGCATCCAATAGGTGTGTTTGTGTCATTGAATTAATATTTAGGTCATTTTCGTCCTCCCTAGGCATATTCTTGTCCAATTAGGGTTTTTAACCAATCTTGTGCATCCAATAGGTGTGCTTGTGTCATTGGATGATCAATTAGGTCATTTTCATCCTCCCTAGGCTTATTCTTGTCCAATTAGGGTTTTTAACCAATCTTGTTCATCCAATAACTTTGTTTGTGTCATTGAGTTAATATTTAGGTCATTTTCGTCCTCCCTAGGCATATTCTTGTCCAATTAGGGTTTTTAACCAATCTTGTGCATCCAATAGGTGTGTTTGTGTCATTGGATGATCAATTAGGTCATTTTCGTCCTCCCTAGGCTTATTCTTGTCCAATTAGGGTTTTTAACCAATCTTGTGCATCCAATAAGTTCATTTGTGTCATTGGATTAACATTTAGGTCATATCTATCCTCCCTAGGCATATTCTTGTCCAATTAGGGTTTTTAAGCAATCTTGTGCATCCAATAGGTGTGTTTGTGTCATTGGATGATCAATTAGGTCATTTTCGTCCTCCCTAGGATTATTCTTGTCCAATTAGGGTTTTTAACCAATCTTGTCCATCCAATAGGTGTGTTTGTGTCATTGGATGATCAATTAGGTCATTTTCGTCCTCCCTAGGCATATTCTTGTCCAATTAGGGTTTTTAACCAATCTTGTGCATCCAATAGGTGTGTTTGTGTCATTGGATGATCAATTAGGTCATTTTCGTCCTCCCTAGGCTTATTCTTGTCCAATTAGGGTTTTTATCCAATCTTGTGCATCCAATAACTTTGTTTGTGTCATTGAATTAATATTTAGGTCATTTTCGTCCTCCCTAGGCATATTCTTGTCCAATTAGGGTTTTTAACCAATCTTGTGCATCCAATAGGTGTGTTTGTGTCATTGGATGATCAATTAGGTCATTTTCGTCCTCCCTAGGCTTATTCTTGTCCAATTAGGGTTTTAAAGAATCTTGTGCATCCAATAGGTGTGTTTGTGTCATTTGATGATCAATTAGGTCATTTTCGTCCTCCCTAGGCTTATTCTTGTCCAATTAGGGTTTTTAACCAATCTTGTGCATCCAATAGGTGTGTTTGTGTCATTGGATGATCAATTAGGTCATTTTCGTCCTCCCTAGGCTTATTCTTGTCCAATTAGGGTTTTTAACTAATCTTGTGCATCCAATAAGTTCATTTCTGTCATTGGATGATCAATTAGGTCATTTTTGTCCTCCCTAGGCATATTCTTGTCCAATTAGGGTTTTTAACCAATCTTGTGCTTCCAATAAGTGTGTTTGTCTCATTGGATGATCAATTAGGTCATTTTCGTCCTCCCTAGGCTTATTCTTGTTTAATTAGGGTTTTTAACCAATCTTGTGCATCCAATAGGTTTGTTTGTGTCATTGGATGATCAATTAGGTCATTTTCGTCCTCCCTAGGCTTATTCTTGTCCAATTAGGGTTTTTAACCAATCTTGTGCATCCAATAGGTGTGTTTGTGTCATTGGATGATCAATTAGGTTATTTTCGTCCTCCCTAGACTTATTCTTGTCAAATTAGGGTTTTTAACCAATCTTGTGCATCCAATAACTTTGTTTGTGTCATTGAATTAATATTTAGGTCATTTTGGTTCTCCCTATGCATATTCTTGTCCAATTAGGGTTTTTAACCAATCTTGTGCATCCAATAGGTGTGTTTGTGTCATTGGATGATCAATTAGGTCATTTTCGTCCTCCCTAGGCTTATTCTTGTCCAATTAGGGTTTTTAACCAATCTTGTGCATCCAATAGGTGTGTTTGTGTCATTGGATGATCAATTAGGTCATTTTCGTCCTCCATAGGCTTATTCTTGTCCAACTAGGGTTTTTAACCAATCTTGTGCATCCAATAAGTTTATTTGTGTCATTGAATTAATATTTAGGTCATTTTCGTCCTCCCTAGGCATATTCTTGTCCAATTAGGGTTTTTAACCAATCTTGTGCATTCAATAGGTGTGTTTGTGTCATTGGATGATCAATTAGGTCATTTTCGTCCTCCCTAGGCATATTCTTGTCCAATTAGGGTTTTTAACCAATCTTGTGCATCCAATAGGTGTGTTTGTGTCATGGGATGATCAATTAGGTTATTTTCGTCCTCCCTAGGCTTATTCTTGTCCAATTAGGGTTTTTAACCAATCTTGTGCATCTAATAAGTTGAGTTGTGTCATTGGATTAACATTTAGGTCATTTTGATTCTTCTTAGGCTTATTCTTGTCGAATTAGGTTTTTAACCAATCTTGTGCATCCGATAAGTTCATTTGTGTCAATGGATTCACATTTAGGTCATTTTCATCCTCCCTAGGCATATTCTTGTCCAATTAGGGTTTTTAACCAATCTTGTGCATCCAATATGTGTGTTTATCTCATTGGATGATCAATTAGGTCACTTTGATCCTCCCTATGCTTATTCTTGTCCAATTAGGGTTTTTAACCAATCTTGTGCATCCAATAAGTTCATTTGTGTCATTGGATTAACATTTAGGTCATTTTCGTCCTCCCTAGGCATATTCTTGTCCAATTAGGGTTTTTAACCAATCTTGTGCATCCAATAGGTGTGTTTGTGTCATTGGATGATCAATTAGGTCATTTTCGTCCTCCCTAGGCTTATTCTTGTCCAATTAGGGTTTTTAACCAATCTTGTGCATCCAATAAGTTGAGTTGTGTCATTGGATTAACATTTAGGTCATTTTGATTCTCCCTAGGCTTATTCTTGTCGAATTAGGTTTTTAACCAATCTTGTGCATCCAATAAGTTCATTTGTGTCATTGGATTCACATTTAGGTCATTTTCGTCCTCCCTAGGCATATTCTTGTCCAATTAGGGTTTTTAACCAATCTTGTGCATCCAATAGGTGTGTTTATCTCATTCGATGATCAATTAGGTCACTTTGATCCTCCCTAGGCTTATCCTTGTCCAATTAGGGTTTTTAACCAATCTTGTGCATCCAATAGGTGTGTTTGTGTCATTGGATGATCAATTTAGGTCATTTTCGTCCTCCCTAGGCTTATTCTTGTCCAATTAGGGTTTTTAACCAATCTTGTGCATCCAATAGGTGTGTTTGTGTCATTGGATGATCAATTAGGTCATTTTCGTCCTCCCTAGGCTTATTCTTGTCCAATTAAGGTTTCTAACCAATCTTGTGCATCCAATAGGTGTGTTTGTGTCATTGGATGATCAATTAGGTCATTTTCGTCCTCCCTAGGCTTATTCTTGTCCAATTAGGGTTTCTAACCAATCTTGTGCATCCAACAACTTTGATTGTGTCATTGAATTAACATTTAGGTTATTTTCGTCCTCCCTAGGCATATTCTTGTCCAATTAGGGTTTTTAACCAATCTTGTGCTTCCAATAGGTGTGTTTGTGTCATTGGATGATCAATTAGGTCATTGTCGTCCTCCCTAGGCTTATTCTTGTCCAATTAGGGTTTTTAACCAATCTTGTGCATCCAATAGGTGTGTTTGTGTCATTGGATGATCAATTAGGTCATTTTCGTCCTCCATAGGCTTATTCTTGTCCAATTAGGGTTTTTAACCAATCTTGTGCATCCAATAAGTTTATTTGTGTCATTGAATTAATATTTAGGTCATTTTGGTCCTCCCTAGGCATATTCTTGTCCAATTAGGGTTTTTAGCCAATCTTGTGAATTCAATAGGTGTGTTTGTGTCATTGGATGATCAATTAGGTCATTTTCGTCCTCCCTAGGCATATTCTTGTCCAATTAGGGTTTTTAACCAATCTTGTGCATCCAATAGGTGTGTTTGTGTCATTGGATGATCAATTAGGTCATTTTCGTCCTCCCAAGGCATATTCTTGTCCAATTAGGGTTTTTAACCAATCTTGTGCATCCAATAGGTGTGTTTGTGTCATTGGATGATCAATTAGGTCATTTTCATCCTCCCTAGGCATATTCTTGTCCTATTAGGGTTTTTAACCAATCTTGTGGATCCAATAAGTTTATTTGTGTCTTTGAATTAATATTTAGGTCATTTTCGTCCTCCCCAGACATATTCTTGTCCAATTAGGATTTTTAACAAATCTTATGCATCCAATAGGTGTGTTTGTGTCAATGGATGATCAAATAGGTTATTTACGTCCTCCCTAGGCTTATTCTTGTCCAATTAAAGTTTTTAACCAATCTTGTGCATCCAATAACTTTGTTTGTGTCATTAAATTAATATTTAGGTCATTTTCGTCCTCCCTATGCATATTCTTGTCCAATTAGGGTTTTTAACCAATCTTGTGCATCCAATAGGTGTGTTTGTGTCATTGGATGATCAATTAGGTCATTTTCGTCCTCCCTAGGCTTATTCTTGTCCAATTAGGGTTTTTAACCAATCTTGTGCATCCAATAGGTGTGTTTGTGTCATTGGATGATCAATTAGGTCATTTTCGTCCTCCCTAGGCTTATTCTTGTCCAATTAGGGTTTTTAACCAATCTTGTGCATCCAATAGGTGTGTTTGTGTCATTGGATGATCAATTAGGTCATTTTCGTCCTTTCTATGCTTATTTTTGTCCAATTAGGGTTTTTAAGCAATCTTGTGCATCCAATAAGTTCATTTGTGTCATTGGATGATCAATTAGGTCATTTTCGTCCTCCCTAGGCATATTCTTGTCCAACTAGGGTTTCTAACCAATCTTGTGCTTCCAATAGATGTGTTTGTGTCATTGGATGATCAATTAGGTCATTTTCGTCCTCCCTAGGCTTATTCTTGTCCAATTAGGGTTTTTAACCAATCTTGTGCATCCAATAGGTGTGTTTGTGTCATTGGATGATCAATTAGGTCATTTTCGTCCTCCCTAGGCTTATTCTTGTCCAATTAGGGTTTTTAACCAATCTTGTGCATCCAATAGGTGTGTTTGTGTCATTGGATGATCAATTAGGTCATTTTCGTCCTCCTTAGGCATATTCTTGTCCAATTAGGGTTTTTAACCAATCTTGTGTATCCAATAGATGTGGTTGTGTCATTGGATGATCAATTAGGTCATTTTCGTCCTCCCTAGGCTTATTCTTGTCCAATTAGGGTTTTTAACCAATCTTGTGCATCCAATAGGTGTGTTTGTGTCATTGGATGATCAATTAGGTCATTTTCGTCCTCCCTAGGCTTATTCTTGTCCAATTATGGTTTTTAACCAATCTTGTACATCCAATAGGTGTGTTTGTGTCATTGGATTATCAATTAGGTCATTTTCGTCCTCCCTAGGCATATTCTTGTCCAATTAGGGTTTTTAACCAATCTTGTGCATCCAATAGGTGTGTTTGTGTCATTGGATGATCAATTAGGTCATTTTCGTCCTCCCTAGGCTTATTCTTGTCCAATTAGGGTTTTTAACCAATCTTGTGCATCCAATAGGTGTGTTTGTGTCATTGGATGATCAATTAGGTCATTTTCGGCCTCCCGAGGCTTATTCTTGTCCAATTAGGGTTTTTAACCAATCTTGTGCATCCAATAGGTGTGTTTGTGTCATTGGATGATCAATTAGGTCATTTTCGTCCTCCCTAGGCTTATTCTTGTCCAATTAGGGTTTTTAACTAGTCTTGTGCATCCAATAGGTGTGTTTGTGTCATTGGATGATCAATTAGGTCATTTTCGTCCTCCCTAGGCTTATTCTTGTCCAATTAGGGTTTTTAACCAATCTTGTGCATCCAATAAGTTCATTTGTGTAATTGGATGATCAATTAGGTCATTTTTGTCCTCCCTATGCATATTCTTGTCCAACTAGGGTTTTAAACCATTCTTGTGCATCCAATAGGTGTGTTTGTGTCATTGGATGATCAATTAGGTCATTTTCGTCCTCCCTAGGCTTATTCTTGTCCAATTAGGGTTTTTAACCAATCTTGTGCATCCAATAGGTGTGTTTGTGTCATTGGATGATCAATTAGGTCATTTTCGTCCTCCCTAGGCTTATTCTTGTCCAATTAGGGTTTTTAACCAATCTTGTGCATCCAATAGGTGTGTTTGTGTCATTGGATGATCAATTAGGTCATTTTCGTCCTTCGTAGGCTTATTCTTGTCCAATTAGGGTTTTTAACCAATCTTGTGCATCCAATAGGTGTGTTTGTGTCATTGGATGATCAATTAGGTCATTTTTGTCCTCCCTAGGCTTATTCTTGTCCAATTAGGGTTTTTAACCAATCTTGTGCATCCAATAGGTGTGTTTGTGTCATTGGATGATCAATTAGGTCATTTTCGTCCTCCCTCGGCTTATTCTTGTCCAATTAGGGTTTTTAACCAATCTTGTGCATCCAATAGGTGTGTTTGTGTCATTGGATGATCAATTAGGTCATTTTTGTCCTCCCTAGGCTTATTCTTGTCCAATTAGGGTTTTTTACCAATCTTGTGCATCCAATAAGTTGAGTTGTGTCATTGGATTAACATTTAGGTCATTTTCGTCCTCCCTAGGCTTATTCTTGTCCAATTAGGGATTCTAACCAATCTTGTGCATCCAATAAGTTCATTTGTGTCATTGGATTAACATTTAGGTCATTTTCGTCCTCCCTAGGCATATTCTTGTCCAATTAGGGTTTTTAACCAATCTTGTGCATCCAATAGGTGTGTATGTGTCATTGGATGAACAATTAGGTTATTTTCGTCCTCCCTAGGCTTATTCTTGTCCAATTAGGGTTTTTAACCAATCTTGTGCAACCAATAGGTGTGTTTAAGTCATTGGATGATCAATTAGGTCATTTTCGTCCTCCCTAGGCATATTCTTGTCCGATTAGGGTTTTTAACTAATCTTGTGCATCCAATAAGTTCATTTGTGTCATTGGATGATCAATTAGGTCATTTTCGTCCTCCCTAGGCTTATTCTTGTCCAATTAGGGTTTTTAACCAATCTTGTGCATCCAATAGGTGTGTTTGTGTCATTGGATGATCAATTAGGTCATTTTCGTCCTCCCTAGGCATATTCTTGTCCAATTAGGGTTTTTAACCAATCTTGTGCATCCAATAGGTGTGTATGTGTCATTGGATGATCAATTAGGTTATTTTCGTCCTCCCTAGGCATATTCTTGTCCAATTAGGGTTTTTAACGAATCTTGTGCATCCAATAGGTGTGTTTGTGTCATTGGATGATCAATTAGGTCATTTTCGTCCTCCCTAGGCATATTCTTGTCCAATTAGGGTTTTTAACGAATCTTGTCCATCCAATAGGTGTGTTTGTGTCATTGGATGATCAATTAGGTCATTTTCGTCCTCCCTAGGCTTATTCTTGTCCAATTAGGGTTTTTAACCAATCTTGTGCATCCAATAGGTGTGTTTGTGTCATTGGATGATCAATTAGGTCATTTTCGTCCTCCCTAGGCATATTCTTGTCCAATTAGGGTTTTTAACCAATTTTGTGCATCAAAT
Organism: Cicer pinnatifidum; assembly: GCA_037974775.1. Taxonomy (NCBI): domain Eukaryota; kingdom Viridiplantae; phylum Streptophyta; class Magnoliopsida; order Fabales; family Fabaceae; genus Cicer; species Cicer pinnatifidum. Next base: position 116,512 of record JBBPBR010001446.1, on the reverse strand, counting down.
AGGTGTGTTTGTGTCATTGGATGATCAATTAGGTCATTTTCGTCCTTCCTAGGCATATTCTTGTCCAATTAGGGTTTTTAACCAATCTTGTGCATCCAATAGGTGTGTTTGTGTCATTGGATGATCAATTAGGTCATTTTCTTCCTCCCTAGGCTTATTCTTGTCCAATTAGGGTTTTTAACCAATCTTGTGCATCCAATAAGTTCATTAGTGTCATTGGATGATCAATTAGGTCATTTTCGTCCTCCCTAGGCATGTTCTTGTCCAACTAGGGTTTTTAACCAATCTTGTGAATCCAATAGGTGTGTTTGTGTCATTGGATGATCAATTAGGTCATTTTCGTCCTTCTTAGGCTTATTCTTGTCCAATTAGGGTTTTTAACCAATCTTGTGCATCCAATAAGTTGAGTTGTGTCATTGGATTAACATTTAGGTCATTTTGATTCTCCCTAGGCTTATTCTTGTCGAATTAGGTTTTTAACCAATCTTGTGCATCCAATAAGTTCATTTGTGTCATTGGATTCACATTTAGGTCATTTTTGTCCTCCCTAGGCATATTCTTGTCCAATTAGGGTTTTTAACCAATCTTGTGCATCCAATAGGTGTGTTTATCTCATTGGATGATCAATTAGGTAACTTTGATCCTCCCTAGGCATATTCTTGTCCAATTAGGGTTTTTAACCAATCTTGTGCATCCAACAGGTGTGTTTGTGTCATTGGATGATCAATTAGGTGATTTTCGTCCTCCCTAGGCATATTCTTGTCCAATTAGGGTTTTTAACCAATCTTGTGCATCCAATAGGTGTGTTTGTGTCATTGGATGATCAATTAGGTCATTTTCGTCCTCCATAGGCTTATTCTTGTCCAATTAGGGTTTTTAACCAATCTTGTGCATCCAACAAGTTTATTTGTGTCATTGAATTAATATTTAGGTCATTTTCGTCCTCCCTAGGCATATTCTTGTCCAATTAGGGTTTTTAACCAATCTTGTGCATTCAATAGGTGTGTTTGTGTCATTGGATGATCAATTAGGTCATTTTCGTCCTCCCTAGGCATATTCTTGTCCAATTAGGGTTTTTAACCAATCTTGTGCAACCAATAGGTGTGTTTGTGTCATTGGATGATCAATTAGGTTATTTTCGTCCTCCCTTGGCTTATTCTTGTCCAATTAGGGTTTTTAACCAATCTTGTGCATCCAATAAGTTGAGTTGTGTCATTGGATTAACATTTAGGTCATTTTGATTCTTCCTAGGCTTATTCTTGTCGAATTAGGTTTTTAACCAATCTTGTGCATCCAATAAGTTCATTTGTGTCATTGGATTCACATTTAGGTCATTTTCGTCCTCCCTAGGCATATTCTTGTCCAATTAGGGTTTTTAACCAATCTTGTGCATCCAATATGTGTGTTTATCTCATTGGATGATCAATTAGGTCACTTTGATCCTCCCTATGCTTATTCTTGTCCAATTAGGGTTTTTAACCAATCTTGTGCATCCAATAAGTTGAGTTGTGTCATTGGATTAACATTTAGGTCATTTTCGTTCTCCCTAGGCTTATTCTTGTCCAATTAGGGTTTTTAACCAATCTTGTGCATCCAAAAAGTTCATTTGTGTCATTGGATTAACATTTAGGTCATATCCGTCCTCCCTAGGCATATTCTTGTCCAATTAGGGTTTTTAACCAATCTTGTGCATCCAATAAGTTCATTGGTGTCATTGGATGATCAATTAGGTCATTTTCGTCCTCCCTAGACATGTTCTTGTCCAACTAGGGTTTTTAACCAATCTTGTGCATCCAATAGGTGTGTTTGTGTCATTGGATGATCAGATAGGTCATTTTCGTCCTCCCTAGGCTTATTCTTGTCCAATTAGGGTTTTTAACCAATCTTGTGCATCCAAAAAGTTCATTTGTGTCATTGGATTAACATTTAGGTCATATCCGTCCTCCCTAGGCATATTCTTGTCCAATTAGGGTTTTTAACCAATCTTGTGCATCCAATAGGTGTGTTTGTGTCATTGGATGATCAATTATGTCATTTTCGTTCTCCCTAGGCTTATTCTTGTCCAATTAGGGTTTTTAACCAATCTTGTGCATCCAATAAGTTCATTTGTGTTATTGGATTAACATTTAGATCATATTCGTCCTCCCTAGGCATATTCTTGTCCAATTAGGGTTTTTAACCAATCTTGTGCATCCAATAGGAGTGTTTGTGTCATTGGATGATCAATTAGGTCATTTTCGTCCTCCCTAGGCATATTCTTGTCCAATTAGGGTTTTTAACCAATCTTGTGCATCCAATAGGTGTGTTTATCTCATTAGATGATCAATTAGGTCACTTTGATCCTCCCTAGGCTTATTCTTGTCCAATTAGGGTTTTTAACCAATCTTGTGCATCCAATAAGTTCATTTGTGTCATTGGATTAACATTTAGGTCATTTTCGTCCTCCCTAGGCATATTCTTGTCCAATTAGGGTTTTTAACCAATCTTGTGCATCCAATAAGTTGAGTTGTATCATTGGATTAACATTTAGGTCATTTTCGTTCTCCCTAGGCTTATTCTTGTCCAATTAGGGTTTTTAACCAATCTTGTGCATCCAATAGGTGTGTTTGTGTCATTGGATGAACAATGAGGTCATTTTCGTCCTCCCTAGGCATATTCTTGTCCAATTAGGGTTTTTAACCAATCTTGTGCATCCAATAGGTGTGTTTGTGTCATTGGATGATCAATTAGGTCATTTTCGTCCTCCCTAGGCTTATTCTTGTCCAATTAGGGTTTTTAACCAATCTTGTGCATCCAATAAGTTCATTTGTGTCATTGGATTAACATTTAGGTCATTTTAGTCCTCCCTAGGCATATTCTTGTCCAATTAGGGTTTTTAACCAATCTTGTGCATTCAATAGGTGTGTTTGTGTCATTGGACGATCAATTAGATCATTTTCGTCCTCCCTAGGCTTATTCTTGTCCAATTAGGGTTTTTAACCAATCTTGTGCATCCAATAAGTTCATTTGTGTTATTGGATGATCAATTAGGTCATTTTCGTCCTCCCTAGGCATATTCTTGTCCAATTAGGGTTTTTAACCAATCTTGTGCATCCAATAGGTGTGTTTGTGTCATTGGATGATCAATTAGGTCATTTTCGTCCTCCCTAGGCTTATTCTTGTCCAATTAGGGTTTTTAACCAATCTTGTGCATCCAATAAGTTTGTTTGTGTCATTGGATTAACATTTAGGTCATTTTCATCCTCCCTAGGCATATTCTTGTCCAATTAGGGTTTTTAACCAATCTTGTGCATCCAATAGGTGTGTTTGTGTCATTGGATGATCAATTAGGTCATTTTCGTCCTCCCTAGGCTTATTCTTGTCCAATTAGGGTTTTTAACCAATCTTGTGCATCCAATAACTTTGTTTGTGTCATTGAATTAATTTTTAGGTCATTTTCCTCCTCCCTAGGCATATTCTTGTCCAATTAGGGTTTTTAACCAATCTTGTGCATCCAATAGGTGTGTTTGTGTCATTGGATGATCAATTAGGTCATTTTCGTCCTCCCTAGGCTTATTCTTGTCCAATTAGGGTTTTTAACCAATCTTGTGCATCCAATAAGTTCATTTCTGTCATTGGATTAACATTTAGGTCATTTTCGTCCTTCCTAGTCATATTCTTGTCCAATTAGGGTTTTTAACCAATCTTGTGCTTCCAATAGGTGTGTTTGTGACATTGGATGATCAATTAGGTCATTTTCGTCCTCCCTAAGCTTATTCTAGTCCAATTAGGGTTTTTAACCAATGTTGTGCATCCAATAGGTGTGTTTGTGTCATTGGATTAACATTTAGGTCATTTTCGTCCTCCCTAGGCTTGTTCTTGTCCAATTAGGGTTTTTAACCAATCTTGTGCATCCAATAGGTGTGTTTGTGTCATTGGATGATCAATTAGGTCATTTTCGTCCTCCCTAGGCTTATTCTTGTCCAATTAGGGTTTTTAACCAATCTTGTGCATCCATTAGGTATGTTTGTGTCATTAGATGATCAATTAGGTTATTTTCGTCCTCCCTAGGCTTATTCTTATCCAATTAGGGTTTTTAACCAATCTTGTGCATCCAATAAGTTCATTAGTGTCATTGGATTAACATTTAGGTCATTTTCGTCCTCCCTAGGCATATTCTTGTCCAATTAGGGTTTTTAACCAATCTTGTGCATCCAATAGGTGTGTTTGTATCATTGGATGATCAATTTAGGTCATTTTCGTCATCCCTAGGCATATTCTTGTCCAATTAGGGTTTTTAACCAATCTTGTGCATCCAATAGGTGTGTTTGTGTCATTGGATGATCAATTAGGTCATTTTCGTCCTCCCTAGGCTTATTCTTGTCCAATTAGGGTTTTTAACCGATCTTGTGCATCCAATAGATGTGTTTGTGTCATTGGATGATCAATTAAGTCATTTTCGTCCTGCCTAGGTATATTCTTGTCCAATTAGAGTTTTTAACCAATCTTGTGGATCCAATAGTTGTGTTTGTGTCATTGGATGATCAATTAGGTCATTGTCGTCCTCCCTTTGCATATTCTTGTCCAATTAGGGTTTTTAACCAATCTTGTGCTTCCAATAGATGTGTTTGTGTCATTGGATGATCAATTAGGTCATTTTCGTCCTCCCTAGGCATATTCTTGTCCAATTAGGGTTTTTAACCAATCTTGTGCATCCAATAGGTGTGTTTGTGTCATTGGATGATCAATTAGGTCATTTTCGTCCTCCCTAGGCTTATTCTTGTCCAATTAGGGTTTTTAACCAATCTTGTGCTTCCAATAGGTGTATTTGTGTCATTGGATGATCAATTAGGTCATTCTCGTCCTCCCTAGGCTTATTAATGTCCAATTAGGGTTTTTAACCAATTTTGTGCATCCAATGAGTTTGTTTGTGTCACTGAATTAATATTTAGATCATTTTCGTCCTCCCTAGGCATATTCTTGTCCAATTAGGGTTCTTAACCAATCTTGTGCATCCAATAGGTGTGTTTGTTTCACTGGATGATCAATTAGGTCATTTTCGTCCTCCCTAGGCATATTCTTGTCCAATTAGGGTTTTTAACCAATCTTGTGCATCCAATAGGTGTGTTTGTGTCATTGGATGATCAATTAGGTCATTTTCGTCCTCCCTAGGCTTATTCTTGTCCAATTAGGGTTTTTAACCAATCTTGTGCTTCCAATAGGTGTGTTTGTGTCATTGGATGATCAATTAGGTCGTTTTCGTCCTCCCTAGGCTTATTAATGTCCAATTAGGGTTTTTAACCAATCTTGTGCATCCAATAAGTTTATTTGTGCCATTGAATTAATATTTAGATCATTTTCGTCCTCCCTAGGCATATTCTTGTCCAATTAGGGTTTTTAACCAATCTTGTGCATCCAATAGGTGTGTTTGTGTCATTGGATGATCAATTAGGTCATTTTCGTCCTCCCTAGGCTTATTCTTGTCCAATTAGGATTTTTAACCAATCTTGTACATCCAATAAGTTCATTTGTGTCATTGGATTAACATTTAGGTCATTTTCGTCCTCCCTAGGCATATTCTTGTCCAATTAGGGTTTTTAACCAATCTTGTGCATCCAATAGGTGTGTTTGTGTCATTGGTTGATCAATTAGGTCAGTTTCGTCCTCCCTAGGCTTATTCTTGTCCAATTAGGATTTTTAACCAATCTTGTACATCCAATAAATTCATTTGTGTCATTGGATGATCAATTAGGTCATTTTCGTCCTCCCCAGGCTTATTCTTGTCCAATTAGGGTTTTTAACCAATCTTGTGCATCCAATAGGTGTGTTTGTGTCATTGGATGATCAATTAGGTCATTTTCGTCCTCCCTAGGCTTATTCTTGTCCAATTAGGGTTTTTAACCAATCTTGTGCATCCAATAGGTGTGTTTGTGTCATTGGATGATCAATTAGGTCATTTTCGTTCTCCCTAGGCTTATTCTTGTTCAATTAGGGTTTTTAACCAATCTTGTGCATCCTATAAGTTCATTTGTGTTATTGGATTAACATTTAGGTCATATTCGTCCTCCCTAGGCATATTCTTGTCCAATTAGGGTTTTTAACCAATCTTGTGCATCCAATAGGTGTGTTTGTGTCATTGGATGATCAATTAGGTCATTTTCGTCCTCCCTAGGCTTATTCTTGTCCAATTAGGGTTTTTAACCAATCTTGTGCATCCAATAGGTGTGTTCGTGTCATTGGATGATCAATTAGGTCATTTTCATCCTCCCTAGGCTTATTCTTGTCCAATTAGGGTTTTTAACCAATCTTGTACATCCAATAAGTTCATTTGTGTCATTGGATTAACATTTAGGTCATTTTCGTCCTCCCTAGGCATATTCTTGTCCAATTAGGATTTTTAACCAATCTTGTGCATCCAATAGGTGTGTTTGTGTCATTGGATGATCAATTAGGTTATTTTCGTCCTCGCTAGGCTAATTCTTGTCCAATTAGGGTTTTTAACCAATCTTGTGCATCCAATAAGTTGAGTTGTGTCATTGGATTATCATTTAAGTCATTTTCGTCCTCCCTAGGCATATTCTTGTCCAATTAGGGTTTTTAACCAATCTTGTGCATCCAATAGGTGTGTTTGTGTCATTGGATGATCAATTAGGTCATTTTCGTCCTCCCTAGGCTTATTCTTGTCCAATTAGGGTTTTTAACCGATCTTGTGCATCCAATAGGTGTGTTTGTGTCATTTGATGATCAATTAGGTCATTTTCGTCCTCCCTAGGCATATTCTTGTCCAATTAGGGTTTTTAACCAATCTTGTGCATCCAATAGGTGTGTTTGTGTCATTGGATGATCAATTAGGTCATTTTCGTCCTCCCTAGGCTTATTCTTGTCCAATTAGGGTTTTTAACCAATCTTGTGCATCCGATAAGTTTGTTTGTGTCAATAAATTAATATTTAGGTCATTTTCGTCCTCCCTAGGCATATTCTTGTCCAATTAGGGTTTTTAACCAATCTTGTGCATCCAATAGGTGTGTTTGTGTCATTGGATGATCAATTAGGTCATTTTCGTCCTCCCTAGGCTTATTCTTGTCCAATTAGGGTTTTTAACCAATCTTGTGCATCCAATAAGTTTGTTTGTGTCATTGGATGATCAATTAGGTCATTTTCGTCCTCCCTAGGCATATTATTGTCCAATTAGGGTTTTTAACCAATCTTGTGCATCCAATAAGTTCATTTGTGTTATTGGATTAACATTTAGGTCATATTCGTCCTCCCTAGGCATATTCTTGTCCAATTAGGGTTTTTAACCAATCTTGTGCATCCAATAGGTGTGTTTGTGTCGTTGGATGATCAATTAGGTCATTTTCGTCCTCCCTAGGCATATTCTTGTCCAATTAGGGTTTTTAACCAATCTTGGGCATCCAATAGGTGTGTTTGTGTCATTGGATGATCAATTAGGTCATTTTCGTCCTCCCTAGGCTTACTCTTGTCCAATTAGGGTTTTTAACCAATCTTGTGCATCCAATAAGTTCATTAGTGTCATTGGATGATCAATTAGGTCATTTTTGTCCTCCATAGGCATGTTCTTGTCCAACTAGGGTTTTTAACCAATCTTGTGCATCCAATAGGTGTGTTTGTGTCATTGGATGATCAATTAGGTCATTTTCGTCCTCCCTAGGCTTATTCTTGTCCAATTAGGGTTTTTAACCAATCTTGTGCATCCAATAAGTTTGTTTATGTGAATGAATTAATATTTAGGTCATTTTCGTCCTCCCTAGGCATATTCTGGTCCAATTAGGGTTTTTAACCAATCTTGTGCATCCAATAGGTGTGTTTGTGTCATTGGATGATCAATTAGGTCATTTTCGTCCTCCCTAGGCTTATTCTTGTCCAATTAGGGTTTCTAACCAATCTTGTGCATCCAATAGGTGTGTTTGTGTCATTGGATGATCAATTAGGCCATTTCCGTCCTCCCTAGGCCTATTCTTGTCCAATTAGGGTTTTTAACCAATCTTGTGCATCTAATAAGTTCATTTGTGTCATTGGATGATCAATTAGGTCATTTTTGTCCTCCCTAGGCATATTCTTGTCCAATTAGGGTTTTTAACCAATCTTGTGCATCCAATAGGTGTGTTTGTGTCATTGGATGATCAATTAGGTCATTTTCGTCCTCCCTAGGCTTATTCTTGTCCAATTAGGGTTTTTAACCAATCTTGTGCATCCAATAGGTGTGTTTGTGTCATTGGATGATCAATTAGGTAATTTTCGTCCTCCCTAGGCATATTCTTGTCCAATTAGGGTTTTTAACCAATCTTGTGCATCCAATAGGTGTGTTTGTGTCATTGGTTGATCAATTAGGTCATTTTCGTCCTCCATAGGCTTATTCTTGCCCAATTAGGGTTTTTAACGAATCTTGTGCATCCAATAAGTTGAGTTGTGTCATTGGATTAACATTTAGGTCATTTTCGTCCTCCCTAGGCTTATTTTTGTCCAATTAGGGTTTTTAACCAATCTTGTGCATCCAATAAGTTCATTTGTGTCATTGGATTAACATTTAGGTCATTTTCGTCCTCCCTAGGCATATTCTTGTCCAATTAGAGTTTTAGACCAATCTTGTGCATCCAATAGGTGTGTTTGTGTCATTGGATGATCAATTAGGTTATTTTGGTCCTCCCTAGGCTTATTCTTGACCAATTAGGGTTTTTAACTAATCTTGTGCATCCAATAAGTTCATTTGTGTCATTGGATAATCAGTTAGGTCATTTTCGTCCTCCCTAGGCATATTCTTGTCCAATTAGGGTTTTTAACCAATCTTGTGCATCCAATAGGTGTGTTTGTGTCATTGGATGATCAATTAGGTCATTTTCGTCCTCCCTAGGCTTATTCTTGTCCAATTAGGGTTTTTAACCGATCTTGTGCATCCAATAGGTGTGTTTGTGTCATTGGATGATCAATTAGGTTATTTTCGTTCTCCCTAGGCTTATTCTTGTCCAATTAGGGTTTTCAACTAATCTTGTGCATCCAATAAGTTCATTTGTGTCATTGGATGATCAATTAGGTCATTTTCGTCCTCCCTAGGCATATTCTTGTCCAATTAGGGTTTTTAACCAATCTTGTGCATCCAATAGGTGTGTTTGTGTCATTGGATGATCAATTAGGTCATTTTCGTCCTCCCTAGGCTTATTCTTGTCCAATTAGGGTTTTTAACCAATCTTGTGCATCCATCCAATAAGTTCATTTGTGTCATTGGATTAACATTTAGGTCATTTTCGTCCTCCCTAGGCATATTCTTGTCCAATTAGAGTTTTAGACCAATCTTGTGCATCCAATAGGTGTGTTTGTGTCATTGGATGATCAATTAGGTTATTTTCGTCTTCCCTAGGCATATTCTTGTCCAATTAGTGTTTTTAACTAATCTTGTGCATCCAATAAGTTCATTTGTGTCATTGGATGATCAATTAGGTCATTTTCGTCCTCCCTAGGCATATTCTTGTCCAATTAGGGTTTTTAACCAATCTTGTGCATCCAATAGGTGTGTTTATGTCATTGGATGATCAATTAGGTCATTTTCGTCCTCCCTAGGCTTATTCTTGTCCAATTAGGGTTTTTAACCAATCTTGTGCATCTAATAGGTGTGTTTGTGTCATTGGATGATCAATTAGGTCATTTTCAACCCCCCTAGGCTTATTCTTGTCCAATTAGGGTTTTTAACCAATCTTGTGCATCCGATAAGTTTGTTTGTGTCATTGAATTAATATTTAGGTCATTTTCGTCTTCCCTAGGCATATTCTTGTCCAATTAGGGTTTTTAATCAATCTTGTGCATACCATAGGTGTGTTTGTGTCATTGGATGATCAATTAGGTCATTTTCGTCCTCCCTAGGCTTATTGTTGTCCAATTAGGGTTTTTAACCAATCTTGTGCATCCAATAAGTTGAGTTGTGTCATTGGATTAACATTTAGGTCATATTCGTCCTTCCTAGGCTTATTCTTGTCCAATTAGGGTTTTTAACCAATCTTGGGCATCCAATAGGTGTATTTGTGTCATTGGATGATTAATTAGGTCATTTTCGTCCACCATAGGCTTATTCTTGTCCAATTAGGGTTTTTAACCAATCTTGTGCATCCAATAAGTAGAGTTGTGTCATTGGATTGACATTTAGGTCATTTTCGTCCTCCCTAGGCTTATTCTTGTCCAATTAGGGATTTTAACCAATCTTGTGCATCCAATAAGTTCATTTGTGTTATTGGATTAACATTTAGGTCATTTTCGTCCTCCCTAGGCATATTCTTGTCCAATTAGGGTTTTTAACCAATCTTGTGCATCCAATAGGTGTGTTTGTGTCATTGGATGATCAATTAGGTTATTTTCGTCCTCCCTAGGCTTATTGTTGTCCAATTAGGGTTTTTAACCAATCTTGTGCATCCAATAGGTGTGTTTGTGTCATTGGATGATCAATTAGGTCATTTCGTCCTCCCTATGCTTATTCTTGTCCAATTAGGGTTTTTAACCAATCTTGTGCATCCAATAAGTTCATTTGTGTCATTGGATTAACATTTAGGTCATTTTCGTCCTCCCTAGGCATATTCTTGTCCAATTAGGGTTTTTAACCAATCTTGTGCATCCAATAGGTGTGTTTGTGTCATAGGATGATCAATTAGGTCATTTTCGTCCTCCCTATGCTTATTCTTGTCCAATTAGGGTTTTTAACTAATCTTGTGCATCCAATAAGTTCATTTGATTCATTGGATGATCAATTAGGTCATTTTCGTCCTTCCTGGGCATATTCTTGTCCAACTAGGGTTTTTAACCAACCTTGTGCATCCAATAGGTGTGTTTGTGTCATTGGATGATCAATTAGGTCATTTTCATCCTCCTTAGGCTTATTCTTGTCCAATTAGGGTTTTTAACCAAACTTGTGCATCCAATAAGTTCATTTGTGTCATTGGATTAACATTTAGGTCATTTTCGTCCTCCCTAGGCATATTCTTGTCCAATTAGGGTTTTTAACCAATCTTGTGCATCCAATAGGTGTGTTTGTGTCATTGGATGATCAATTAGGTCATTTTCGTCCTCCCTAGGCTTATTCTTGTCCAATTATGGTTTTTAACCAATCTTGTGCATCCAATAAGTTCATTTGTGTCATTAAATGATCAACTAAGTCATTTTCGTCCTTCCTAGGCATATTCTTGTCCAACTAGGGTTTTTAACCAGTCTTGTGCATCCAATAGGTGTTTTTGTGTCAATGGATGATCAATTAGGTCATTTTCGTCCTCCCAAGGCTTATTCTTGTCCAATTAGGGTTTTTAACCAATCTTGTGCATCCAATAAGTTCATTTGTGTCATTGGATTAACATTTAGGTCATTTTCGTCCTCCCTAGGCATATTCTTGTCCAATTAGGGTTTTTAACCAATCTTGTGCATCCAATAGGTGTGTTTGTGTCATTGGATGATCAATTAGGTCATTTTCGTCCTCCCTAGGCTTATTCTTGTCTAATTAGGGTTTTTAACCAATCTTGTGCATCCAATAGGTGTGTTTGTGTCATTGGATGATCAGTTAGGTCATTTTCGTCCTCCCTAGGCATATTCTTGTCCAATTAGGGTTTTTAAGCAATCTTGTGCATCCAATAGGTGTGTTTGTGTCATTGGATGATCAATTAGGTCATTTTCGTCCTCCCTAGGCTTATTCTTGTCCAATTAGGGTTTTTAACCGATCTTGTGCATCCAATAGGTGTGTTTGTGTCATTGGATGTTCAATTAGGTCATTTTCGTCCTCCCTAGGCATATTCTTGTCCAATTAGGGTTTTTAACCAATCTTGTGCATCCAATAGGTGTGTTTGTGTCATTGGATGATCAATTAGGTCATTTTCGACCTGCCTAGGCTTAGTCTTGTCCAATTAGGGTTTTTAACCAATCTTGTGCATCCAATAAGTTGAGTTGTGTCATTGGATTAACATTTAGGTCATTTTCGTCCTCCCTAGGCTTATTCTTGTCCAATTAGGGTTTTTAACCAATCTTGTGCATCCAATAGGTGTGTTTGTGTCATTAGATGATCAATTAGGTTATTTTCGTCCTCCCTAGGGTTATTCTTGTCCAATTAGGGTTTTTAACCATTCTTGTGCATCCAATAAGTTCATTTGTGTCATTGGATTAACATTTAGGTCATTTTCGTCCTCCCTAGGCATATTCTTGTCCAATTAGGGTTTTTAACCAATCTTGTGCATCCAATAGGTGTGTTTGTGTCATTGGATGATCAATTAGGTCATTTTCGTCCTCCCTAGGCTTATTCTTGTCCAATTAGGGTTTTTAACCAATCTTGTGCATCCAATAACTTTGTTTGTGTCATTGAATTAATATTTAGGTCATTTTCCTCCTCCCTAGGCATATTCTTGTCCAATTAGGGTTTTTAACCAATCTTGTGCATCCAATAAGTTCATTTATGTCATTTGATTAACATTTAGGTCATTTTCGTCCTTCCTAGGCATATTCTTGTCCAATTAGGGTTTTTAACCAATCTTGTGCATCCAATAGGTGTGTTTGTGTCATTGGATGATCAATTAGGTCATTTTCGTCCTCCCTAGGCTTATTCTTGTCCAATTAGGTTTTTTAACCAATCTTGTGCATCCGATAAGTTTGTTTGTGTCATTGAATTAATATTTAGGTCATTTTCGTCCTACTTAGGCATATTCTTGTCCAATTAGGGTTTTTAACTAATCTTGTGCAACCAATAGGTGTGTTTGTGTCATTGGATGATCAATTAGGTTATTTTCGTCCTTCCTAGGCTTATTCTTGTCCAATTAGGGTTTTTAACCAATCTTGTGCATCCAATAGGTGTGTTTGTGTCATTGGATGACCAATTAGGTCGTTTTCGTCCTCCCTAGGCATATTCTTGTCCAATTAGGGTTTTTAACCAATCTTGTGCATCCAATAAGTTCATTTGTGTCATTGGATTAACATTTAGGTCATTTTCGTCCTCCCTAGGCTTATTCTTGTCCAATTAGGGTTTTTAACCAATCTTGTGCATCCAATAGGTGTGTTTGTGTCATTGGATGATCAATTAGGTCATTTTCGTCCTCCCTAGGCTTATTCTTGTCCAATTAGGGTTTTTAACCAATCTTGTGCATCCAATAAGTTGGGTTGTGTCATTGGATTAACATTTAGGCCATTTCCGTCCTCCCTAGGCTTATTCTTGTCCAATTAGGGTTTTTAACTAATCTTGTGCATCCAATAGGTGTGTTTATGTCATTGGATGATCAATTAGGTCATTTTCGTCCTCCATAGGCATATTCTTGTTCAAATAAGGTTTTTTAACCAATCTTGTGCATCCAATAGGCGTGTTTGTGTCATTGGATGATCAATTAGGTCATTTTCATCCTCCCTAGGCTCTTTCTTGTCCAATTGGGTTTTTAACCAATCTTGTGCATCCAATAAGTTCATTTGTGTCATTGGATTAACATTTAGGTCATTTTCGTCCTCCCTAGGCATATTCTTGTCCAATTAGGGTTTTTAACCAATCTTGTGCATCCAATAAGTTCATTAGTGTCATTGGATGATCAATTAGGTCATCCAATAGGTATGTTTGTGTCATTGGATGATCAATTAGGTCATTTTCGTCCTGCCTAGGCATATTCTTGTCCAATTAGAGTTTTTAACCAATCTTGTGGATCCAATAGGTGTGTTTGTGTCATTGGATGATCAATTAGGTCATTTTCGTCCTCCCTTTGAATATTCATGTCCAATTAGGGTTTTTAACCAATCTTGTGCGTCCGATAGATGTGTTTGTGTCATTGGATGATCAATTAGGTCATTTTCGTCCTCCCTAGGCATATTCTTGTCCAATTAGGGTTTTTAACCAATCTTGTGCATCCAATAGGTGTGTTTGTGTCATTGGATGATCAATTAGGTCATTTTCGTCCTCCCTAGGCTTATTCTTGTCCAATTAGGGTTTTTAACCAATCTTGTGCATCCAATAGGTGTTAAACCAATCTTGTGCATCCAATAGGTGTGTTTGTGGCAATAGATGATCAATTAGGTCATTTTCGTCCTCCCGATGCTTATTCTTGTCCAATTAGGGTTTTTAACCAATCTTGTGCATCCAATAGGTGTGTTTGTGTCATTGGATGATCAATTAGGTCATTTTCGTCCTCCCTAGGCATATTCTTGTCCAATTAGGGTTTTTAACCAATCTTGTGCATCCAATAGGTGTGTTTGTGTCATTGTATGAACAATTAGGTTATTTTCGTCCTCCCTAGGCTTATTCTTGTCCAATTAGGGTTTTTAACCAATCTTGTGCATCCAATAAGTTGAGTTGTGTCATTGGATTAACATTTAGGTCATTTTCGTTCTCCCTAGGCTTATTCTTGTCCAATTAGGGTTTTTAACCAATCTTGTGCATCCAATAAGTTCATTTGTGTTATCGGATTAACATTTAGGTCATATTCGTCCTCCCTAGGCATATTCTTGTCCAATTAGGGTTTTTAAGCAATCTTGTGCATCCAATAGGTGTGTTTGTGTCATTGGATGATCAATTAGGTCATTTTTGTCCTCCATAGGCTTATTCTTGTCCAATTAGGGTTTTTAAGCAATCTTGTGTATCCAATAAGTTTGTTTGTGTCATTGAATTATTATTTAGGTCATTTTCGTCCTCCCTAGGCATATTCTTGTCCAATTAGGGTTTTTAACCAATCTTCTGCATTCAATAGGAGTGTTTGTGTCATTGGATGATCAATTAGGTCATTTTCGTCCTCCCTAGGCTTATTCTTGCCAAATTTGGGTTTTTAACCAATCTTGTGCATCCAATAAGTTGAGTTGTGTCATTGGATTAGCATTTAGGTCATTTTCGTCCTCCCTAGGCTTATTCTTGTCCAATTAGGGTTTTTAACTAATCTTGTGCATCCAATAAGTTCATTTGTGTCATTGAATTAACATTTAGGTCATTTTCGTCCTCCCTAGGCATATTCTTGTCCAATTAGGGTTTTTAACCAATCTTGTGCATCCAATAGGTGTGTTTGTGTCATTGGATGATCAATTAGGTTATTCTCGTCCTCCCTAGGCTTATTCTTGTCCAATTAGGGTTTTTAACTAATCTTGTGCATCCAATAAGTTGAGTTGTGTCATTGGATTAACATTTAGGTCATTTTCGTTCTCCCTAGGCTTATTCTTGTCCAATTAGGGTTTTTAACCAATCTTGTGCATCCAATAAGTTCATTTGTGTTGTTGGATTAACATTTAGGTCATATTCGTCCTCCCTAGGCATATTCTTGTCCAATTAGGGTTTTTAACCAATCTTGTGCATCCAATAGGTGTGTTTGTGTCATTGGATGATCAATTAGGTCATTTTCGTCCTCCCTAGGCATATTCTTGTCCAGTTAGGGTTTTTAACCAATCTTGTGCATCCAATAGGTGTGTTTGTGTCAATGGATGATCAATTAGGTCATTTTCGTCCTCCCTAGGCTTATTCTTGTCCAATTAGGGTTTTTAACCAATCTTGTGCATCCAATAGGTTTGTTTGTGTCATTGGATGATCAATTAGGTCATTTTCGTCCTCCCTAGGCATATTCTTGTCCAATTAGGGTTTTTAACCAATCTTGTGCATCCAATAGGTGTGTTTGTGTCATTGGATGATCAATTAGGTCATTTTCGTCCTCCCTTGGCAAATTCTTGTCCAATTAGGGTTTTTAACCAATCTTGTGCATCCAATAGGTGTGTTTGTGTCATTGGAGGATCAATTAGGTCATTTTCGTCCACCCTAGGCTTATTCTTGTCCAATTAGGGTTTTTAACCAATCTTGTGCATCCAATAGGTTTGTTTGTGTCATTGGATGATCAATTAGGTCATTTTCGTCCTCCCTAGGCATATTCTTGTCCAATTAGGGTTTTTAACCAATCTTGTGCATCCAATAAGTTGAGTTGTGTCATTGGATCAACATTTAGGTCATTTTCGTCCTCCCTAGGCTTATTCTTGTCCAATTAGGGTTTTTAACCAATCTTGTGCATCCAATAGGTGTGTTTGTGTCATTGGATGATCAATTATGTCATTTTCGTCCTCGCTAGGCTTATTCTTGCCCAATTAGGGTTTTTAACCAATCTTGTGCATCCAATAAGTTGAGTTGTGTCATTGGATTAACATTTAGGTCATTTTCGTCCTCCCTAGGCTTATTCTTGTCCAATTAGGGTTTTAAACCAATCTTGTGCATCCAATAAGTTCATTTGTGTCATTGGATTAACATTTAGGTCATTTTCGTCCTCCCTAGGCATATTCTTGTCCAATTAGAGTTTTAGACCAATCTTGTGCATCCAATAGGTGTGTTTGTGTCATTGGATGATCAATTAGGTTATTTTCGTCCTCCCTAGCCTTATTCTTGTCCATTTAGGGTTTTTAACTAATCTTGTGCATCCAATAAGTTCATTTGTGTCATTGGATGATCAATTAGGTCATTTTCGTCCTCCCTAGGCATATTCTTGTCCAATTAGGGTTTTTAACCAATCTTGTGCATCCAATAGGTGTGTTTGTGTCATTGGATGATCAATTAGGTCATTTTCGTCCTCCCTAGGCATATTCTTGTCCAATTAGGGTTTTTAACCAATCTTGTGCATCCAATAGGTGTGTTGTGTCATTGGATGATCAATTAGGTCATTTTCGTCCTCCCTAGGCATATTCTTGTCCAATTAGGGTTTTTAACCAATCTTGTGCATCCAATAACTTGGTTTGTGTCATGAAATTAATATTTAGGTCATTTTTGTCCTCCCTAGGCATATTCTTGTCCAATTAGGGTTTTTAACCAATCTTGTGCATCCAATAACTTTGTTTGTGTCATTAAATTAATATTTAGGTCATTTTCGTCCTCCCTAGGCATATTCTTGTCCAATTAGGGTTTTTAACCAATCTTGTGCATCCAATAGGTGTGTTTGTGTCATTGGATGATCAATTAGGTCATTTTCGTCCTCCCTAGGCTTATTCTTGTCCAATTAGGGTTTTTAACCAATCTTGTGCATCTAATAAGTTCATTTGTGTCATTGGATTAACATTTAGGTCATTTTCGTCCTCCCTAGGCTTATTCTTGCCCAATTAGGGTTTTTAACCAATCTGGTGCATCCAATAAGTTGAGTTGTGTCATTGGATTAGCATTTAGGTCATTTTCGTCCTCCCTAGGCTTATTCTTGTCCAATTAGGGTTTTTAACCAATCTTGTGCATCCAATAAGTTCATTTGTGTCATTGGATTAACATTTAGGTCATTTTCGTCCTCCCTAGGCATATTCTTGTCCAATTAGGGTTTTTTATCAATCTTGTGCTTCCAATAGGTGTGTCTGTGTCATTGGATGATCAATTAGGTCATTTTCGTCCTCCCTAGGCTTATTCTTCTCCAATTAGGGTTTTTAACCAATCTTGTGCATCCAATAAGTTTGTTTGTTTCATTGAATTAATATTTAGGTCATTTTCGTCCTCCCTAGGCATATTCTTGTCCAATTAGGGTTTTTAACCAATCTTGTGCATCCAATAGGTGTGTTTGTGTCATTGGATGATCAATTAGGTCATTTTCGTCCTCCCTAGGCTTATTCTTGTCCAATTAGGGTTTTTAACCAATCTTGTGCATCCAATAGGTGTGTTTGTGTCATTGGATGATCAATTAGGTCATTTTCGTCCTCCTTAGGCATATTCTTGTCCAATTAGGGTTTTTAACCAATCTTGTGCATCCAATAAGTTGAGTTGTGTCATTGGATTAGCATTTAGGTCATTTTCGTCCTCCCTAGGCTTATTCTTGTCCAATTAGGGTTTTTAACCAATCTTGTGCATCCAATAAGTTCATTTGTGTCATTGGATTAACATTTAGGTCATTTTCGTCCTCCCTAGGCATATTCTTGTCCAATTAGGGTTTTTAACCAATCTTGTGCATCCAATAGGTGTGTTTGTGTCATTGGATGATCAATTAGGTCATTTTCGTCCTCCCTAGGCTTATTCTTGTCCAATTAGGGTTTTTAACCAATCTTGTGCATCCAATAGGTGTGTTTGTGTCATTGGATGATCAATTAGGTCATTTTCGTCCTCCCTAGGCTTATTCTTGTCCAATTAGGGTTTTTAACCAATCTTGTGCTTCCAATAAGTTGAGTAGTGTCATTGGATTAACATTTAGGTCATTTTTGTCCTCCCTTGGTTTATTCTTGTCCAATTAGGGTTTTTAACCAATCTTGTGCATCCAATAAGTTTGTTTGTGTCATTGGATTATCAATTAGGTCATTTTCGTCCTCCCTAGGCTTATTTTTGTCCAATTAGGGTTTTTAACCAATCTTGTGCATCCAATAAGTTTGTTTGTGTCATTGAATTAATATTTAGGTCATTTTCGTCCTCCCTAGGCATCATCTTGTCCAATTAGGATTTTTAACCAATCTTTTGCATCCAATAGGTGTATTTGTGTCATTGGATGATCAATTAGGTCATTTTCGTCCTCCCTAGGTTTATTCTTGTCCAATTAGGGTTTTTAATTAATCTTGTGCATCCAAAAACTTTGTTTGTGTCATTAAATTAATATTTAGGTCATTTTCGTCCTCCCTAGGCATATTCTTGTCCAATTAGGGTTTTTAACCAATCTTGTGCATCCAATAGGTGTGTTTGTGTCATTGGATGATCAATTAGGTCATTTTCGTCCTCCCTAGGCTTATTCTTGTCCAATTAGGGTTTTTAACCAATCTTGTGCATCCAATAGGTGTGTTTGTGTCATTGGATGATCAATTAGGTCATTTTCGTCCTCCCTAGGCTTATTCTTGTCCAATTAGGGTTTTTAACCAATCTTTTGCATCCAATAGGTGTGTTTGTGTCATTGGATGACCAATTAGGTCATTTTCGTCCTCCCAAGGCATATTCTTGTCCAATTAGGGTTTTTAACCAATCTTGTGCATCCCATAGGTGTGTTTGTGGCAATGGATGATCAATTAGGTCATTTTCGTCCTCCCTAGGCTTATTCTTGTCCAATTAGGGTTTTTAACCAATCTTGTGCATCCAATAGGTGTGTTTGTGTCATTGGATGATCAATTAGGTCATTTTCGTCCTCCCTAGGCTTATTCTTGTCCAATTAGGGTTTTTAACCAATCTTGTGTATCCAACAAGTTGAGTTGTTTCAATGGATTAACATTTAGGTCATTTTCGTCCTCCCTAGGCTTATTCTTGTCCAATTAGGGTTTTTAACCAATCTTGTGCATCCAATAAGTTCATTTGTGTCATTGGATTAACATTTAGGTCATTTTCGTCCTCCCTAGGCATATTCTTGTCCAATTAGGGTTTTTAACCAATCTTGTGCATCCAATAAGTTCATTTGTGTCATTGGATGAACATTAAGGTCATTTTCGTCCTCCCTAGGCTTATTCTTGTCCAATTAGGGTTTTTAACCAATCTTGTGCATCCAATAAGTTCATTTGTGTCATTGGATTAACATTTAGGTCATTTTCGTCCTCCCTAGGCATATTCTTGTCCAATTAGGGTTTTTAACCAATCTTGTGCGTCCATTAGGTGTGTTTGTGGCAATGGATGATCAATTAGGTCATTTTCGTCCTCCCTAGGCTTATTCTAGTCCAATTAGGGTTTTTAACCAATCTTGTGCATCCAATAGGTGTGTTTGTGTCATTGGATGATCAATTAGGTCATTTTCGTCCTCCATAGGCTTATTCTTGTCCAATTAGGGTTTTTAACCAATCTTGTGCATCCAATAGGTTCATTTGTGTCATTGGATGATCAATTAGGTCATTTTCGTCCTCCCTAGGCATATTCTTGTCCAATTAGGGTTTTTAACCAATCTTGTGCATCCAATAGGTGTGTTTGTGTCATTGGATGATCAATTAGGTCATTTTCGTCCTCCCTAGGCTTATTCTTGTCCAATTTGGCATTTTAACCAATCTTGTGCATCCAATAGGTGTGTTTGTGTCATTGGATGATCAATTAGGTCATTTTCGTCCTCCCTAGGCTTATTCTTGTCCAATTAGGGTTTTTAACCAATCTTGTGCATCCAACAAGTTTGTTTATGTCATTGAATTAATATTTAGGTCATTTTCGTCCTCCCTAGGCATATTCTTGTCCAACTAGGGTTTTAAACCAATCTTGTGCATCCAATAGGTGTGTTTGTGTCATTGGATGATCAATTAAGTCATTTTCGTCCTCCCTAGGCTTATTCTTGTCCAATTAGGGTTTTTAACCAATCTTGTGCATCCAATAGGTGTGTTTGTGTCATTGGGTGATCAATTAGGTCATATTCGTTCTCCCTAGGCATATTTTTGTCCAATTAGGGTTTTTAACCAATCTTGTGCATCCAATAGGTGTGTTTGTGTCATTGGATGATCAATTAGGTCATTTTCGTCCTCCCTAGGCATATTCTTGTCCAATTAGGGTTTTTAACCTATCTTGTGCATCCAATAGGTGTGTTTGTGTCATTGGATGATCAATTAGGTCATTTTCGTCCTCCATAGGCTTATTCTTGTCCAATTAGGGTTTTTAACCAATCTTGTGCATCCAATAAGTTCATTAGAGTCATTGGATGATCAATTAGGTCATTTTCGTCCTCCCTAGGCATGTTCTTGTCCAACTAGGATTTTTAACCAATCTTGTGCATCCAATAGGTGTGTTTGTGTCATTGGATGAGCAATTAGGTCATTTTCGTCCTCCCTAGGCTTATTCTTGTCCAATTATGGTTTTTAACCAATCTAGTGCATCCAATAAGTTGAGTTGTGTCATTGGATTAACATTTAGGTCATTTTCATTCTCCCTTGGCTTATTCTTGTCCAATTAGGTTTTTAACCAATCTTGTGCATCCAATAAGTTCATTTGTGTAATTGGATTCACATTTAGGTCATTTTCGTCCTCCCTAGGCATATTCTTGTCCATTTAGGGTTTTTAACCAATCTTGTGCATCCAATAGGTGTGTTTATCTCATTGGATGATCAATTAGGTCACTTTGATCCTCCCTAGGCTTATTCTTGTCCAATTAGGGTTTTTAACCAATCTTGTGCATCCAATAAGTTTGTTTGTGTCATTGAATTAATATTTAGGTCATTTTGGTCCTCCCTAGGCATATTCTTGTCCAATTAGGGTTTTTAACCAATCTTGTGAATTCAATAGGTGTGTTTGTGTCATTGGATGATCAATTAGGTCATTTTCGTCCTCCCTAGGCATATTCTTGTCCAATTAGGGTTTTTAACCAATCTTGTGCATCCAATAGGTGTGTTTGTGTCATTGGATGATCAATTAGGTCATTTTCGTCCTCCCTAGGCTTATTCTTGTCCAATTAGGGTTTTTAACCAATCGTGTGCATCCAATAAGTTGAGTTGTGTCATTGGATTAACATTTAGGTCATTTTCATTCTCCCTAGGCTTATTCTTGTCCAATTAGGTTTTTAACCAATCTTGTGCATCCAATAAGTTCATTTGTGTCATTGGATTCACATTTAGGTCATTTTCGTCCTCCCTAGGCATATTCTTGTCCAATTAGGGTTTTTAACCAATCTTGTGCATCCAATAGGTGTGTTTATCTCATTGGATGATCAATTAGGTCACTTTGATCCTCTCTAGGCTTATTCTTGTCCAATTAGGGTTTTTAACCAATCTTGTGCATCCAATAAGTTCATTTGTGTCATTGGATTAACATTTAGGTCATTTTCGTCCTCCCTAGGCATATTCTTGTCCAATTAGGGTTTTTAACCAATCTTGTGCATCCAATAGGTGTGTTTGTGTCATTGGATGATCAATTAGGTCATTTTCGTCCTCCCTAGGCATATTCTTGTCAAATTAGGGTTTTTAACCACTCTTGTGCATCCAATAAGTTGAGTTGTGTCATTGGATTAACATTTAGGTCATTTTCGTCCTCCCTAGGCTTATTCTTGTCCAATTAGGGTTTTTAACCAATCTTGTGCATCCAATAGGTGTGTTTGTGTCATTGGATGATCAATTAGGTTATTTTCGTCGTCCCTAGGCTTATTCTTGTCCAATTAGGGTTTTTAACCAATCTTGTGCATCCGATAAGTTTGTTTGTGTCATTGAATTGATATTTAGGTCATTTTCGTCCTCCCTAGGCATATTCTTGTCCAATTAGGGTTTTTAACCAATCTTGTGCATCCAATAGGTGTGTTTGTGTCATTGGATGATCAATTAGGTCATTTTCGTCCTCCCTAGGCTTATTCTTGTCCAATTAGTGTTTTTAACCAATCTTGTGCATCCAATAAGTTGAGTTGTGTCATTGGATTAGCATTTAGGTCATTTTCGTCCTCCCTAGGCTTATTCTTGTCCAATTAGGGTTTTTAACCAATCTTGTGCATCCAATAAGTTCATTTGTGTCATTGGATTAACATTTAGGTCTTTTTCGTCCACCCTAGGCATATTCTTGTCCAATTAGGGTTTTTAACCAATCTTGTGCATCCAATAAGTTCATTTGTGTCATTGGATGATCAATTAGGTCATTTTCGTCCTCCCTAGGCATATTCTTGTCCAACTAGGGTTTTAAACCAATCTTGTGAATCCAATAGGTGTGTTTGTGTCATTGGATGATCAATTAGGTCATATTCGTCCTCCCTAGTCTTATTCTTGTCCAATTAGGGTTTTTAACCAATCTTGTGTATCCAATAGGTGTGTTTGTGTCATTGGATGATCAATTAGGTCATTTTCGTCCTCCCTAGGCTTATTCTTGTCCAATTAGGGTTTTTAACCAATCTTGTGCATCCAATAGGTGTGTTTGTGTCATTGGATGATCAATTAGGTCATTTTCGTCCTCCCTAGGCTTATTCTTGTCCAATTAGGGTTTTTAACCAATCTTGTGCATCCAATAAGTTTGTTTGTGTCATTGAATTAATATTTAAGTCATTTTCGTCCTCCCTAGGCATATTCTTGTCCAATTAGGGTTTTTAACCAATCTTATGCATTCAATAGGTGTGTTTGTGTCATTGGATGATCAATTAGGTCATTTTCGTCCTCCCTAGGCATATTCTTGTCCAATTAGGGTTTTTAACCAATCTTGTGCATCCAATAGGTGTGTTTGTGTCATTGGATGATCAATTAGGTCATTTTCGTCCTCCCTAGGGTTATTCTTGTCCAATTAGGGTTTTTAACCAATCTTGTGCATCCAATAAGTTGAGTTGTGTCATTGGATTAATATTTAGGTCATTTTCATTCTCCCTAGGCTTATTTTTGTCGAATTAGGTTTTTAACCAATCTTGTGCATCCAATAAGTTCATTTGTGTCATTGGATTAACATTTAGGTCATTTTCGTCCTCCCTAGGCATATTCTTGTCCAATTAGGGTTTTTAACCAATCTTGTGCATCCAATAGGTGTGTTTGTGTCATTGGATGATCAATTAGGTCATTTTCGTCCTCCCTAGGCTTATTCTTGTCCAATTAGGGTTTTTAACCAATCTTGTGCATCCAATAGGTGTGTTTGTGTCATTGGATGATCAATTAGGTCATTTTCGTCCTCCCTAGGCTTATTCTTGTCCAATTAGGGTTTTTAACCAATCTTGTGCATCCAAAAAGTTGAGTTGTGTCATTGGATTAACATTTAGGTCATTTTCGTTCTCCCTAGGCTTATTCTTGTCCAATTAGGGTTTTTAACCAATCTTGTGCATCCAATAACTTTGTTTGTGTCATTGAATTAATATTTAGGTCATTTTCGTCCTCCCTAGGTATATTCTTATCCAATTAGGGTTTTTAACCAATCTTGTGCATCCAATAGGTGTGTTTGTGTCATTGGATGGTCAATTAGGTCATTTTCGTCCTCCCTAGGCTTATTCTTGTCCAATTAGGGTTTTTAACCAATCTTGTGCATCCAATAGGTGTGTTTGTGTCATTGGATGATCAATTAGGTCATTTTCGTCCTCCCTAGGCTTATTCTTGTCCAATTAGGGTTTTTAACCAATCTTGTGCATCCAATAAGTTGAGTTGTGTCATTGGATTAACATTTAGGTCATTTTCGTTCTCCCTAGGCTTATTCTTGTCCAATTAGGGTTTTTAACCAATCTTGTGCATCCAATAAGTTCATTTGTGTTATCGGATTAACATTTAGGTCATATTCGTCCTCCCTAGGCATATTCTTGTCCAATTAGGGTTTTTAACCAATCTTGTGCATCCAATAGGTGTGTTTGTGTCATTGGATGATCAATTAGGTCATTTTTGTCCTCCATAGGCTTATTCTTGTCCAATTAGGGTTTTTAAGCAATCTTGTGTATCCAATAAGTTTGTTTGTGTCATTGAATTATTATTTAGGTCATTTTCGTCCTCCCTAGGCATATTCTTGTCCAATTAGGGTTTTTAACCAATCTTCTGCATTCAATAGGAGTGTTTGTATCATTGGATGATCAATTAGGTCATTTTCGTCCTCCCTAGGCTTATTCTTGCCCAATTTGGGTTTTTAACCAATCTTGTGCATCCAATAAGTTGAGTTGTGTCATTGGATTAGCATTTAGGTCATTTTCGTCCTCCCTAGGCTTATTCTTGTCCAATTAGGGTTTTTAACTAATCTTGTGCATCCAATAAGTTCATTTGTGTCATTGAATTAACATTTAGGTCATTTTCGTCCTCCCTAGGCATATTCTTGTCCAATTAGGGTTTTTAACCAATCTTGTGCATCCAATAGGTGTGTTTGTGTCATTGGATGATCAATTAGGTTATTCTCGTCCTCCCTAGGCTTATTCTTGTCCAATTAGGGTTTTTAACTAATCTTGTGCATCCAATAAGTTGAGTTGTGTCATTGGATTAACATTTAGGTCATTTTCGTTCTCCCTAGGCTTATTCTTGTCCAATTAGGGTTTTTAACCAATCTTGTGCATCCAATAAGTTCATTTGTGTTGTTGGATTAACATTTAGGTCATATTCGTCCTCCCTAGGCATATTCTTGTCCAATTAGGGTTTTTAACCAATCTTGTGCATCCAATAGGTGTGTTTGTGTCATTGGATGATCAATTAGGTCATTTTCGTCCTCCCTAGGCATATTCTTGTCCAATTAGGGTTTTTAACCATTCTTGTGCATCCAATAGGTGTGTTTGTGTCATTGGATGAGCAATTAGGTCATTTTCGTCCTCCCTAGGCTTATTATTGTCCAATTTGGGTTTTTAACCAATCTTGTGCATCCAATAAGTTCATTAGTGTCATTGGATGATCAATTAGGTCATTTTCGTCCTCCTTAGGCATGTTCTTGTCCAACTAGGGTTTTTAACCAATCTTGTGCATCCAATAGGTGTGTTTGTGTCATTGGATGATCAGATAGGTCATTTTCGTCCTCCCTAGGCTTATTCTTGTCCAATTAGGGTTTTTAACCAATCTTGTGCGTCCAATAGGTTGAGTTGTGTCATTGGATTAACATTTAGGTCATTTTCGTTCTCCCTAGGCCTATTCTTGTCCAATTAGGGTTTTTAACCAATCTTGTGCATCCAAAAAGTTCATTTGTGTCATTGGATTTACATTTAGGTCATATCCGTCTTCCCTAGGCATATTCTTGTCCAATTAGGGTTTTAAACCAATCTTGTGCATCCAATAGGTGTATTTGTTTCATTGGATGATCAATTAGGTCATTTTCGTCCTCCAAAGGCTTATTCTTGTCCAATTAGGGTTTTTAACCAATCTTGTGCATCCAATAAGTTTGTTTGTGTCATTGAATTAATATTTAGGTCATTTTCGTCCTCCCTAGTCATATTCTTGTCCAATTAGGGTTTTTAACCAATCTTGTGCATTCAATAGGTGTGTTTGTGTCATTCGATGATCAATTAGGTCATTTTCGTCCTCCCTAGGCATATTCTTGTCCAATTAGGGTTTTTATCCAATCTTGTGCATCCAATAGGTGTGTTTGTGTCATTGGATTAACATTTAGGTCATTTTCGTCCTCCCTAGACTTATTTTTGTCCAATTAGGGTTTTTAACCAATCTTGTGCATCCAAAAAGTTCATTTGTGTCATTGGATTAACATTTAGGTCATATCCGTCCTCCCTAGGCATATTCTTGTCCAATTAGGGTTTTTAACCAATCTTGTGCATCCAATAGGTGTATTTGTGTCATTGGATGATCAATTAGGTCATTTTCGTCCTCCCTAGGCTTATTCTTGTCCAATTAGGGTTTTTAACCAATCTTGTGCATCCAATAGGTGTGTTTGTGTCATTGGATTAACATTTAGGTCGTTTTCGTCCTCCCTAGGCTTATTCTTTTCCAATTAGGGTTTTTAACCAATCTTGTGCATCCAATAGGTGTGTTTGTGTCATTGGATGATCAATTAGGTCATTTTCGTCCTCCCTAGGCTTATTCTTGTCCAATTAGGGTTTTTAACCAATCTTGTGCATCCAATAGGTGTGTTTGTGTCATTGGATGATCAATTTAGGTCATTTTCGTCCTCCCTAGGCTTATTCTTGTCCAATTAGGGTATTTAACCAATCTTGTGTTTCCAATAGGTGTGTTTGTGTCATTGGATGATCAATTAGGTCATTTTCGTCCTCCCTAGGCTTATTCTTGTCCAATTAGGGTTTTTAACCAATCTTGTGCATCCAACAAGTTTGTTTATGTCATTGAATTAATATTTAGGTCATTTTCGTCCTCCCTAGGCATATTCTTGTCCAACTAGGGTTTTTAACCAATCTTGTGCATCCAATAGGTGTGTTTGTGTCATTGGATGATCAATTAGGTCATTTTCGTCCTCCCTATGCTTATTCTTGTCCAATTAGGGTTTTTAACAAATCTTGTGAATCCAATAACTTTGATTGTGTCATTGAATTAACATTTAGGTCATTTTCGTCCTCCCTAGGCATATTCTTGTCCAATTAGGGTTTTTAACCAATCTTGTGCTTCCAATAGGTGTGTTTGTGTCATTGGATGATCAATTAGGCTTATTCTTGTCCAATTAGGGTTTTTAACCTATCTTGTGCATCCAATAGGTGTGTTTGTGTCATTGGATGATCGATTAGGTCATTTTCGTCCTCCCTAGGCTTATTCTTGCCCAATTAGGGTTTTTAACCAATCTTGTACATCCAATAAGTTGAGTTGTGTCATTGGATTAGCATTTAGGTCATTTTCGTCCTCCCTAGGCTTATCCTTGTCCAATTAGGGTTTTTAACCAATCTTGTGCATCCAATAAGTTCATTTGTGTCATTGGATTAACATTTAGGTCATTTTCGTCCTCCCTAGGCATATTCTTGTCCAATTAGGGTTTTTAACCAATCTTGTGCTTCCAATAGGTGTGTTTGTGTCATTGGATGATCAATTAGGTCATTTTCGTCCTCCCTAGGCTTATTCTTGTCCAATTAGGGTTTTTAACCAATCTTGTGCATCCAACAAGTTTGTTTATGTCATTGAATTAATATTTAGGTAATTTTGTCCTCCCTAGGCATATTCTTGTCCAATTAAGGTTTTTAACCAATCTTGTGCATCCAATAGGTGTGTTTGTGTCATTGGATGATCAATTAGGTCATTTTCGTCCTTCCTAGGCTTATTCTTGTCCAATTAGGGTTTTTAACAAATCTTGTGCATCCAATAAGTTCATTTGTGTCATTGGATTAACATTTAGGTCATTTTCGTCTTCCCTATGCATATTCTTGTTCAATTAGGGTTTTTAACCAACCTTGTGCATCCAATAGGTGTGTTTGTGTCATTGGATGATCAATTAGGTCATTTTCGCCCTCCCTAGGCTTATTCTTGTCCAATTAGGGTTTTTAACAAATCTTGTGCATCCAATAAGTTCATTTGTGTCATTGGATCATCAATTAGGTCATTTTTGTCCTCCCTAGGCATATTCTTGTCCAACTAGGGTTTTTAACCAATCTTGTGCATCCAATAGGTGTGTTTGTGTCATTGGATGATCAATTAGGTCATTTTCGTCCTCCCTAGGCTTATTCTTGTCCAATTAGGGTTATTAACCAATCTTGTGCATCCAATAAGTTCATTTGTGTCATTGGATGATCAATTAGGTCATTTTCGTCCTCCCTAGGCATATTCTTGTCCAACTAGGGTTTTAAACCAATCTTGTGCATCCAATAGGTGTGTTTGTGTCATTGGATGATCAATCAGGTCATTTTTCATCCTCCCTAGGCTTATTCTTGTCCAATTAGGGTTTTTAACCAATCTTGTGCATCCAATAGGTGTGTTTGTGTCATTGGATGATCAATTAGGTCATTTTCGTCCTCCCTAGGCTTATTCTTGTCCAATTAGGGTTTTTAACCAATCTTGTGCATCCAATAGGTGTGTTTGTGTCATTGGATGATCAATTAGGTCATTTATCGTCCTCCCTAGGCTTATTCTTGTCCAATTAGGGTTTTTAACCAATCTTGTGCATCCAATAGGTTGAGTTGTGTCATTGGATTAACATTTAGGTCATTTTCGTCCTCCCTAGGCATATTCTTGTCCAATTAGGGTTTTTAACCAATCTTGTGCATCCAATAGGTGTGTTTGTGTCATTGGATGATCAATTAGGTCATTTTCGTCCTCCCTAGGCTTATTCTTGTCCAATTAGGGTTTTTAACTAATCTTGTGCATCCAATAAGTTCATTTGTGTCAATGGATGATTAATTAAGTCATTTTCGTCCTCCCTAGGCATATTCTTGTCCAATTAGGGTTTTTAACCAATCTTGTGCATCCAATAGGTGTGTTTGTGTCATTGGATGATCAATTAGGTCATTTTCGTCCTCCCTAGGCTTATTCTTGTCCAATTAGGGTTTTTAACCAATCTTGTGCATCCAATAGGTTTGTTTGTCTCTTTGGATGATCAATTATGTCATTTTCGTCCTCCCTAGGCATATTCTTGTCCAATTAGGGTTTTTAACCAATCTTGTGCATCCAATAAGTTCATTTGTGTCATTGGATTAACATTTAGGTCATTTTCGTCCTCCCTAGGCATATTCTTGTCCAATTAGGGTTTTTAACCAATCTTGTCCTTCCAATAGGTGTGTTTGTGTCATTGGATGATCAATTTGGTCATTTTCGTCCTCCCTAGGCTTATTCTTGTCCAATTAGGGTTTTTAACCAATCTTGTGCATCCAATAACTTTGTTTGTGTCATTGAATTAATATTTAGGTCATTTTCGTCCTCCCTAGGCATATTCTTGTCCAACTAGGGTTTTTAACCAATCTTGTGCATCCAATAGGTGTGTTTGTGTCATTGGATGATCAATTAGGTCATTTTCGTCCTCCCTAGGCATATTCTTGTCCAATTAGGGTTTTTAACCAATCTTGTGCATCCAATAAGTTGAATTGTGTCATTGGATTAACATTTATGTCATTTTCGTCCTCCCTAGGCTTATTCTTGTCCAGTTAGGGTTTTTAACCAATCTTGTGCATCCAATAGGTGTGTTTGTGTCATTGGATGATCAATTAGGTCATTTTCGTCCTCCCTAGGCTTATTCTTGTCCAGTTAGGGTTTTTAACCAATCTTGTGCATCCAATAAGTTCATTTGTGTTGTTGGATTATCATTTAGGTCATTTTCGTCCTCCCTAGGCATATTCTTGTCCAATTAGGGTTTTTAACCAATCTTGTGCATCCAATAGGTGTGTTTGTGTCATTGGATGATCAATTAGGTCATTTTCGTCCTCCCTAGGCTTATTCTTGTCCAATTAGGGTTTTTAACCAATCTTGTGCATCTAATAAGTTCATTTGTGTCATTGGATTAACATTTATGTCATTTTCGTCCTCCCTAGGCATATTCTTGTCCAATTAGGGTTTTTAACCAATCTTGTGCATCCAATAGGTGTGTTTGTGTCATTGGAAGATCAATTAGGTTATTTTCGTCCTCCCTAGGCTTATTCTTGTCCAATTAGGGTTTTTAACCAATCTTGTGCATCCAATAAGTAGAGTTGTGTCATTGGATGAACATTTAGGTCATTTTCGTCCTCCCTAGGCATATTCTTGTCCAATTAGGGTTTTTAACCAATCTTGTGCATCCAATAGGTGTGTTTGTGTCATTGGATGATCAATTAGGTCATTTTCGTCCTCCCTAGGCTTATTCTTGTCCAATTAGGGTTTTTAACAAATCTTGTGCATCCAATAAGTTCATTTGTGTCATAGGATGATCAATTAGGTCATTTTCGTCCTCCATAGGCATATTCTTGTCCAATTAGGGTTTTTAACCAGTCTTGTGCATCCAATAGGTGTGTTTATCTCATTGGATGATCAATTAGGTCGCTTTGATCCTCCATAGGCTTATTCTTGTCCAATTAGGGTTTTTAACCAATCTTGTGCATCCAATAAGTTCATTTGTGTCATTGGATTAACATTTAGGTCATTTTCGTCCTCCCTAGGCATATTCTTGTCCAATTAGGGTTTTTAACCAATCTTGTGCATCCAATAGGTGTGTTTGTGTCATTGGATGATCAATTAGGTCATTTTCGTCCTCCCTAGGCTTATTCTTGTCCAATTAGGGTTTTTAACAAATCTTGTGCATCCAATAAGTTCATTTGTGTCATAGGATGATCAATTAGGTCATTTTCGTCCTCCATAGGCATATTCTTGTCCAATTAGGGTTTTTAACCAGTCTTGTGCATCCAATAGGTGTGTTTATCTCATTGGATGATCAATTAGGTCGCTTTGATCCTTCCTAGGCTTATTCTTGTCCAATTAGGGTTTTTAACCAATCTTGTGCATCCAATAAGTTCATTTGTGTCATTGGATTAACATTTAGGTCATTTTCGTCCTCCCTAGGCATATTCTTGTCCAATTAGGGTTTTTAACCAATCTTGTGCATCCAATAGGTGTGTTTGTGTCATTGGATGATCAATTAGGTCATTTTCGTCCTCCCTAGGCTTATTCTTGTCCAATTAGGGTTTTTAACAAATCTTGTGAATCCAATAACTTTGATTGTGTCATTGAATTAACATTTAGGTCATTTTCGTCCTCCCTAGGCATATTCTTGTCCAATTAGGGTTTTTAACCAATCTTGTGCTTCCAATAGGTGTGTTTGTGTCATTGGATGATCAATTAGGCTTATTCTTGTCCAATTAGGGTTTTTAACCAGTCTTGTGCATCCAATAGGTGTGTTTGTGTCATTGGATGATCAATTAGGTCATTTTCGTCCTCCATAGGCTTATTCTTGTCCAATTAGGGTTTTTAACCAATCTTGTGCATCCAATAAGTTGAGTTGTGTCATTGGATTAACATTTAGGTCATTTTTGTCCTCCCTAGGCTTATTCTAGTCCAATTAGGGTTTTTAACCAATCTTGTGCATCCAATAAGTTCATTTGTGTCATTGGATTAACATTTAGGTCATTTTCGTCCTCCCTAGGCATATTCTTGTCCAATTAGGGTTTTTAACCAATCTTGTGCATCCAATAGGTGTGTTTGTGTCATTGGATGATCAATTAGGCAATTTTCGTCCTCCCTAGGCTTATTCTTGTCCAATTAGGGTTTTTAACCAATCTTGTGCATCCAATAGGTGTGTTTGTGTCATTGGATGATCAATTAGGTCATTTTCGTCCTCCCTAGGCTTATTCTTGTCCAATTAGGGTTTTTAACCAATCTTGTGCATCCAATAGGTTTGTTTGTGTCATAGAATTAATATTTAGGTCATTTTCGTCCTCCCTAGGCTTATTCTTGTCTAATTAGGGTTTTTAACCAATCTTGTGCATCCAATAACTTTGATTGTGTCATTGAATTAATATTTAGGTCATTTTCGTCCTCCCTAGGCATATTCTTGTCCAATTAGGGTTTTTAACCAATCTTGTGCATCCAATAGGTGTGTTTGTGTCATTGGATGATCAATTAGGTCATTTTCGTCCTCCCTAGGCTTATTGTTGTCCAATTAGGGTTTTTAACCAATCTTGTGCATCCAATAGGTGAGTTTGTGTCATTGGATGATCAATTAGGTCATTTTCGTCCTCCCTAGGCTTATTCTTGCCCAATTAGGGTTTTTAACCAATCTTGTGCATCCAATAAGTTCATTTGTGTCATTGGATTAACATTTAGGTCATTTTCGTCCTCCCTAGACTTATTCTTGTCCAATTAGGGTTTTTAACCAATCTTGTGCTTCCAATAGGTGTGTTTGTGTCATTGGATGATCAATTAGGTCATTTTCGTCCTCCCTAGGCTTATTCTTGTCCAATTAGGGTTTTTAACCAATCTTGTGCATCCAATAGGTGTGTTTGTCTCATTGGATTAATATTTAGGTCATTTTCGTTCTCCCTAGGCTTATTCTTGTCCAATTAGGGTTTTTAACCAATCTTGTGCATCCAATAGGTGTGTTTGTGTCATTGGATGATCAATTAGGTCATTTTCGTC
Source organism: Cicer pinnatifidum (assembly GCA_037974775.1). Classification (NCBI taxonomy): domain Eukaryota; kingdom Viridiplantae; phylum Streptophyta; class Magnoliopsida; order Fabales; family Fabaceae; genus Cicer; species Cicer pinnatifidum. The sequence continues at coordinate 84,337 of JBBPBR010001446.1, read as the reverse complement.
CTTCCTAGGCTTATTCTTGTCCAATTAGGGTTTTTAACCAATCTTGTGCATCCAATAGGTGTGTTTGTGTCATTGGATGATCAATTAGGTCATTTTCGTCCTCCCTAGGCTTATTCTTGTCCAATTAGGGTTTTTAACCAATCTTGTGCATCCAGTAGGTTTGTTTGTGTCATTGGATGATATATTAGGTCATTTTCTTCCTCCCTAGGCTTATTCTTGTCCAATTAGGGTTTTTAACCAATCTTGTGCATCCAATAGGTGTGTTTGTGTCATTGGATGATCAATTAGGTCATTTTCGTTCTCCCCAGGCTTATTCTTGTCCAATTAGGGTTTTTAACCAATCTTGTGCATCCAATAGGTGTGTTTGTGTCATTGAATTAATATTTAGGTCATTTTCGTCCTCCCTAGGCATATTCTTGTCCAATTAGGGTTTTTAACCAATCTTGTGCATCCAATAGGTGTGTTTGTGTCATTGGATGATCAATTAGGTCATTTTCGTCCTCCCTAGGCTTATTCTTGTCCAATTAGGGTTTTTAACCAATCTTGTGCTTCCAATAGGTGTATTTGTGTCATTGGATGATCAATTAGGTCATTCTCGTCCTCCCTAGGCTTATTAATGTCCAATTAGGGTTTTTAACCAATTTTGTGCATCCAATGAGTTTGTTTGTGTCACTGAATTAATATTTAGATCATTTTCGTCCTCCCTAGGCATATTCTTGTCCAATTAGGGTTCTTAACCAATCTTGTGCATCCAATAGGTGTGTTTGTTTCACTGGATGATCAATTAGGTCATTTTCGTCCTCCCTAGGCATATTCTTGTCCAATTAGGGTTTTTAACCAATCTTGTGCATCCAATAGGTGTGTTTGTGTCATTGGATGATCAATTAGGTCATTTTCGTCCTCCCTAGGCTTATTCTTGTCCAATTAGGGTTTTTAACCAATCTTGTGCTTCCAATAGGTGTATTTGTGTCATTGGATGATCAATTAGGTCATTCTCGTCCTCCCTAGGCTTATTAATGTCCAATTAGGGTTTTTAACCAATCTTGTGCATCCAATGAGTTTGTTTGTGTCACTGAATTAATATTTAGATCATTTTCGTCCTCCCTAGGCATATTCTTGTCCAATTAGGGTTTCTAACCAATCTTGTGCGTCCAATAGGTGTGTTTGTGTCATTGGATGATCAATTAGGTCATTTTCGTCCTCCCTAGGCATATTCTTGTCCAATTAGGGTTTTTAACCAATCTTGTGCATCCAATAGGTGTGTTTGTGTCATTGGATGATCAATTAGGTCATTTTCGTCCTCCCTAGGCTTATTCTTGTCCAATTAGGGTTTTTAACCAATCTTGGGCATCCGATAAGTTTGTTTGTGTCATTGAATTAATATTTAGGTCATTTTCGTCCTCCCTAGGCATATTCTTGTCCAATTAGGGTTTTTAACCAATCTTGTGCATCAAATAGGTGTGTTTGTGTCATTGGATAATCAATTAGGTCATTTTCGTCCTCCCTAGGCTTATTCTTGTCCAATTAGGGTTTTTAACCAATCTTGTTCATCCAATATGTTTGTTTGTGTCATTGGATGATCAATTAGGTCATTTTCGTCCTCCCTAGGCATATTCTTGTCCAATTAGGGTTTTTAACCAATCTTGTGCATCCAATAGGTGTGTTTGTGTCATTGGATGATCAATTAGGTCATTTTCGTCCTCCCTAGGCTTATTCTTGTCCAATTAGGGTTTTTAACCAATCTTGTGCATCTAATAGGTGTGTTTTTGTCATTGGATGATCAATTAGGTCATTTTCGTCCTTCCTAGGCTTATTCTTGTCCAATTAGGGTTTTTAACCAATTTTGTGCATCCGATAAGTTTGTTTGTGTCATTGAATTAATATTTAGGTCATTTTCGTCTTCCCTAGGCATATTCTTGTCCAATTAGGGTTTTTAACCAATCTTGTTCATCCAATATGTTTGTTTGTGTCATTGGATGATCAATTAGGTCATTTTCGTCCTCCCTAGGCATATTCTTGTCCAATTAGGGTTTTTAACCAATCTTGTGCATCCAATAGGTGTGTTTGTGTCATTGGATGATCAATTAGGTCATTTTCGTCCTCCCTAGGCTTATTCTTGTCCAATTAGGGTTTTTAACCAATCTTGTGCATCCAATAAGTTTGTTTGTGTCATTGGATTAACATTTAGGTCATTTTCATCCTCCCTAGGCATATTCTTGTCCAATTAGGGTTTTTAACCAATCTTGTGCATCCAATAGGTGTGTTTGTGTCATTGGATGATCAATTAGGTCATTTTCGTCCTCCCTAGGCTTATTCTTGTCCAATTAGGGTTTTTAACCAATCTTGTGCATCCAATAAGTTCATTTGTGTCATTGGATTAACATTTAGGTCATATCCGTCCTCCCTAGACATATTCTTGTCCAATTAGGGTTTTTAACCAATCTTGTGCATCCAATAGGTGTGTTTGTGTCATTGAATTAATATTTAGGTCATTTTCGTCCTCCCTAGGCATATTCTTGTCCAATTAGGGTTTTTAACCAATCTTGTGCATCCAAAAAGTTCATTTGTGTCATTGGATTAACATTTAGGTCATATCCGTCCTCCCTAGACATATTCTTGTCCAATTAGGGTTTTTAACCAATCTTGTGCATCCAATAGGTGTGTTTGTGTCATTGGATGATCAATTAGGTCATTTTCGTCCTCCCTAGGCTTATTTTTGTCCAATTAGGGTTTTTAACCAATCTTGTGCATCCAATAACTTTGTTTGTGTCATTGAATTAATATTTAGGTCATTTTCGTCCTCCCTAGGCATATTCTTGTCCAACTAGGGTTTTTAACCAATCTTGTGCATCCAATAGGTGTGTTTGTGTCATTGGATGATCAATTAGGTCATTTTCGTCCTCCCTAGGCTTATTCTTGTCCAATTAGGGTTTTTAACCAATCTTGTGCATCCAATAGGTGTGTTTGTGTCATTGGATGATCAATTAGGTCATTTTCGTCCTCCCTAGGCTTATTCTTGTCCAATTAGGGTTTTTAACCAATCTTTTGCATCCAATAGGTGTGTTTGTGTCATTGGATGACCAATTAGGTCATTTTCGTCCTCCCAAGGCATATTCTTGTCCAATTAGGGTTTTTAACCAATCTTGTGCATCCCATAGGTGTGTTTGTGGCAATGGATGATCAATTAGGTCATTTTCGTCCTCCCTAGGCTTATTCTTGTCCAATTAGGGTTTTTAACCAATCTTGTGCATCCAATAGGTGTGTTTGTGTCATTGGATGATCAATTAGGTCATTTTCGTCCTCCCTAGGCTTATTCTTGTCCAATTAGGGTTTTTAACCAATCTTGTGCATGCAATAGGTGTGTTTGTGTCATTGGATGATCAATTAGGTCATTTTCGTCCTCCATAGGCTTATTCTTGTCCAATTAGGGTTTTTAACCAATCTTGTGCATCCAATAAGTTGAGTTGTGTCATTGGATTAATATTTAGGTCATTTTCGTCCTCCCTAGGCATATTCTTGTCCAATTAGGGTTTTTAACCAATCTTGTGCATCCAATAGGTGTGTTTGTGTCATTGGATGATCAATTTAGGTCATTTTCGTCCTCCCTAGGCATATTCTTGTCCAATTAGGGTTTTTAACAAATCTTGTGTATCCAATAGGTGTGTTTGTGTCATTGGATGATCAATTAGTTCATTTTCGTCCTCCCTAGGCATATTCTTGTCCAATTAGGGTTTTTAACCAATCTTGTGCATCCAATAGGTGTGTTTGTGTCATTGGATGATCAATTAGGTCATTTTCGTCCTCCCTAGGCTTATTCTTGTCCAATTAGGGTTTTTAACCAATCTTGTGCATCCAATAAGTTCATTTCTGTCATTGGATTAACATTTAGGTCGTTTTCGTCCTACCTAGGCATATTCTTGTCCAATTAGGGTTTTTAACCAATCTTGTGCATCCAATAAGTTTGTTTGTGTCATTGGATTAGCATTTAGGTCATTTTCGTCCTCCCTAGGCTTATTCTTGTCCAATTAGGGTTTTTAACCAATCTTGTGCATCCAATAGGTGTGTTTGTGTCATTGGATGATCAATTAGGTCATTTTCGTCCTCCCTAGGCTTATTCTTGTCCAATTAGGGTTTTTAACCAATCTTGTGCATCCAATAAGTTCATTTGTGTCATTGGATTAACATTTAGGTCATTTTCGTCGTACCTAGGCATATTCTTGTCCAATTAGGGTTTTTAACCAATCTTGTGCATCCAATAGGTGTGTTTGTGTCATTGGATGATCAATTTAGGTCATTTTCGTCCTCCCTAGGCATATTCTTGTCCAATTAGGGTTTTTAATAAACCTTGTGCATCCAATAGGTGTGTTTGTGTCATTGGATGATCAATTAGGTCATTTTTGTCCTCCCTAGGCTTATTCTTGGCCAATTAGTGTTTTTAAACAATCTTGTGCATCCAATAAGTTCATTAGTGTCATTGGATGATCAATTAGGTCATTTTCGTCCTCCCTAGGCATGTTCTTGTCCAACTAGGGTTTTTAACCAATCTTGTGCATCCAATAGGTATGTTTGTGTCATTGGATGATCAATTAGGTCATTTTCGTCCTCCCTAGGCTTATTCTTGTCCAATTAGGGTTTTTAACCAATCTTGTGCATCCAATAAGTTTAGTTGTGTCATTGGATTAACATTTAGGTCATTTTCGTTCTCCCTAGGCTTATTCTTGTCCAATTAGGGTTTTTAACCAATCTTGTGCATCCAATAAGTTCATTTGTTTCATTGGATTAACATTTAGGTCATATCCGTCCTCCCTAGGCATATTCTTGTCCAATTAGGGTTTTTAACCAATCTTGTGCATCCAATAAGTTCATTTGTGTCATTGGATTAACATTTAGGTCATATCCGTCCTCCCTAGGCATATTCTTGTCCAATTAGGGTTTTTAACCAATCTTGTGCATCCAATAGGTGTGTTTGTGTCATTGGATGATCAATTAGGTCATTTTCGTCGTCCATAGGCTTATTCTTGTCCAATTAGGGTTTTTAACCAATCTTGTGCATCCAATAAGTTTGTTTGTGTCATTGAATTAATATTTATGTCATTTTGATCCTCCCTAGGCATATTCTTGTCCAATTAGGGTTTTTAACCAATCTTGTGCATCCAATAGGTGTGTTTGTGTCTTTGGATGATCAATTAGGTCATTTTCATCCTCCCTAGGCATATTCTTGTCCAATTAGGGTTTTTAACCAATCTTGTGCATCCAATAGGTGTGTTTGTGTCATTGGATGATCAATTAGGTCATTTTCGTCCTCCCTAGGCTTATTCTTGTCCAATTAGGGTTTTTAACCAATCTTGTACATCCAATAAGTTCATTTGTCATTGGATTAACATTTAGGTCATTTTCGTCCTCCCTAGGCATATTCTTGTCCAATTAGGGTTTTTAACCAATCTTGTGCATCCAATAGGTGTGTTTGTGTCATTGGATGATCAATTAGGTCATTTTCGTCCTCCCTATGCTTATTCTTGTCCTATTAGGGTTTTTAACCAATCTTGTGCATCCAATAAGTTCATTTGTGTCATTGGATGATCAATTAGGTCATTTTCGTCCTTCCTAGGCATATTCTTGTCCAACTAGGGTTTTTAACCAACCTTGTGCATCCAATAGGTGTGTTTGTATCATTGGATGATCAATTAGGTCATTTTCGTCCTCCTTAGGCTTATTCTTGTCCAATTAGGATTTTTAACCAATCTTGTGCATCCAATAAGTTCATTTGTGTCATTAGATTAACATTTAGGTCATTTTCGTCCTCCCTAGGCATATTCTTGTCCAATTAGGGTTTTTAACCAATCTTGTGCATCCAATAGGTGTGTTTGTGTCATTGGATGATCAATTAGGTCATTTTCGTCCTCCCTATGCTTATTCTTGTCCAATTAGGGTTTTTAACCAATCTTGTGCATCAAATAGGTGTGTTTGTGTCATTGGATGATCAATTAGGTCATGTTCGTCCTCCCTAGGCTTATTCTTGTCCAATTAGGGTTTTTATCCAATCTTGTGCATCCAATAAGTTTGTTTGTGTCATTGAATTAATATTTAGTTCATTTTCGTCCTCCCTAGGCATATTCTTGTCCAATTAGGGTTTTTAACCAATCTTGTGCATCCAATAGGTGTGTTTGTGTCATTGGATGATCAATTAGGTCATTTTCGTCCTCCCTAGGCTTATTCTTGTCCAATTAGGGTTTTTAACCTATCTTGTGCATCCAATAAGTTCATTTGTGTCATTGGATTAACATTTAGGTCATTTTCGTCCTCCCTAGGCATATTCTTGTCCAATTAGGGTTTTTAACCAATCTTGTGCATCCAATAAGTTCATTTGTGTTATTGGATTAACATTTAGGTCATTTTCGTCCTCCCTTGGCATATTCTTGTCCAATAAAGGTTTTTAACCAATCTTGTGCATCCAATAGGTGTGGTTGTGTCATTGGATGATCAATTAGGTCATTTTTGTCCGCCCTAGGCTTATTCTTGTCCAATTAGGGTTTTTAACCAATCTTGTGCATCCAATAAGTTTGTTTGTGTCATTGAATTAATATTTAGGTTACTTTCGTCCTCCCTAGGAATATTCTTGTCCAATTAGGGTTTTTAACCAATCTTGTGCATCCAATAGGTGTGTTTGTGTCATTGGATGATCAATTAGGTCATTTTCGTCCTCCCTAGGCTTATTCTTGTCCAATTAGGGTTTTTAACCAATCTTGTGCATCCAATAAGTTTGTTTGTGTCATTGAATTAATATTTAGGTCATTTTCGTCCTCCCTAGGCATATTCTTGTCCAATTAGGGTTTTTAACCAATCTTGTGCATCCAATAGGTGTGTTTGTGTCATTGGATAATCAATTAGGACATTTTCGTCCCCCCCTAGGCTTATTCTTGTCCAATAAGGGTTTTTAACCAATCTTGTGCATCCAATAGGTGTGTTTGTGTCATTGGTTGATCAATTAGGTCATTTTCGTCCTTCCTAGGCATATTCTTGTCCAATTAGGGTTTTTAACCAATCTTGTGCTTCCAATAGGTGTGTTTGTGTCATTGGATGATCAATTAGGTCATTTTCGTCCTCCCTAGGCTTATTCTTGTCCAATTAGGGTTTTTAACCAATCTTGTGCATTCAATAAGTTTGTTTGTGTCATTGAATTAATATTTAGGTCATTTTCGTCCTCCCTAGACATATTCTTGTCCAATTAGGGTTTTTAACCAATCTTGTGCATCCAATAGGTGTGTTTGTGTCATTGGATGATCAATTAGGTCATTTTCGTCCTCCCTAGGCTTATTCTTGTCCAATTAGGGTTTTTAACCAATCTTGTGCATCCAATAGGTGTGTTTGTGTCATTGGATGATCAATTAGGTCATTTTCGTCCTCCCTAGGCTTATTCTTGTCCAATTAGGGTTTTTAACCAATCTTGTGCATCCAATAAGTTGAGTTGTGTCATTGGATTAACATTTAGATCATTTTCGTTCTCCCTAGGCTTATTCATGTCCAATTAGGGTTTTTAACCAATCTTGTGCATCCAATAAGTTCATTTGTGTTATTGGATTAACATTTAGGTCATATTCGTCCTCCCTAGGCATATTCTTGTCCAATTAGGGTTTTTAACCAATCTTGTGCATCCAATAGGTGTGTTTGTGTCATTGGATGATCAATTAGGTCATTTTCGTCCTCCATAGGCTTATTCTTGTCCAATTAGGGTTTTTAACCAATCTTGTGCATCCAATAAGTTTGTATGTGTCATTGAATTAATATTTAGGTCATTTTCGTCCTCCCTAGGCATATTCTTGTCCAATTAGGGTTTTTAACCAATCTTGTGCATTCAATAGGAGTGTTTGTGTCATTGGATGATTAATTAGGTCATTTTCGTCCTCCCTAGGCTTATTCTTGCCCAATTAGGGTATTTAACCAATCTTGTGCATCCAATAAGTTGAGTTGTGTCATTGGATTAGCATTTAGGTCATTTTCGTCCTCCCTAGGCTTATTCTTGTCCAATTAGGGTTTTTAACTAATCTTGTGCATCCAATAAGTTCATTTGTGTCATTGAATTAACATTTAGGTCATTTTCGTCCTCCCTAGGCATATTCTTGTCCAATTAGGGTTTTTAACCAATCTTGTGCATCCAATAGGTGTGTTTGTGTCATTGGATGATCAATTAGGTTATTTTCGTCCTCCCTAGGCTTATTCTTGTCCAATTAGGGTTTTTAACCAATCTTGTGCATCCAATAAGTTGAGTTGTGTCATTGAATTAAAATTTAGGTCATTTTCGTTCTCCCTAGGCTTATTCTTGTCCAATTAGGGTTTTTAACCAATCTTGTGCATCCAATAAGTTCATTTGTGTTATTGGATTAACATTTAGGTCATATTCATCCTCCCTAGGCATATTCTTGTCCAATTAGGGTTTTTAACAATCTTGTGCATCCAATAGGTGTGTTTGTGTCATTGGATGATCAATTAGGTCATTTTCGTCCTCCCTAGGCATATTCTTGTCCAATTAGGGTTTTTAACCATTCTTGTGCATCCAATAGGTGTGTTTGTGTCATTGGATGATCAATTAGGTCATTTTCGTCCTCCCAAGGCTTATTATTGTCCAATTAGGGTTTTTAACCAATCTTATGCATCCAATAAGTTCATTAGTGTCATTGGATGATCAATTAGGTCATTTTCGTCCTCCCTGGGCATGTTCTTGTCCAACTAGGGTTTTTAACCAATCTTGTGCATCCAATAGGTGTGTTTGTGTCATTGGATGATCAGATAGGTCATTTTCGTCCTCCCTAGGCTTATTCTTGTCCAATTAGGGTTTTTAACCAATCTTGTGCGTCCAATAAGTTGAATTGTGTCATTGGATTAACATTTAGGTCATTTTCGTTCTCCCTAGGCTTATTCTTGTCCAATTAGGGTTTTTAACCAATCTTGTGCATCCAAAAAGTTCATTTGTGTCATTGGATTAACATTTAGGTCATATCCGTCTTCCCTAGGCATATTCTTGTCCAATTAGGGTTTTAAACCAATCTTGTGCATCCAATAGGTGTGTTTGTGTCATTGGATGATCAATTAGTTCATTTTCGTCCTCCATAGGCTTATTCTTGTCCAATTAGGGTTTTTAACCAATCTTGTGCATCCAATAAGTTTATTTGTGTCATTGAATTAATATTTAGGTCATTTTCGTCCTCCCTAGGCATATTCTTGTCCAATTAGGGTTTTTAACCAATCTTGTGCATTCAATAGGTGTGTTTGTGTCATTGGATGATCAATTAGGTCATTTTCGTCCTCCCTAGGCATATTCTTGTCCAATTAGGGTTTTTAACCAATCTTGTGCATCCAATAGGTGTGTTTGTGTCATTGGATGATCAATTAGGTTATTTTCGTCCTCCGTAGGCTTATTCTTGTCCAATTAGGGTTTTTAACCAATCTTGTGCATCCAATAAGTTGAGTTGTGTCATTGGATTAACATTTAGGTCATTTTGATTCTTCCTAGGCTTATTCTTGTCGAATTAGGTTTTTAACCAATCTTGTGCATCCAATAAGTTCATTTGTGTCATTGGATTCACATTTAGGTCATTTTCGTCCTCCCTAGGCATATTCTTGTCCAATTAGGGTTTTTAACCAATCTTGTGCATCCAATAGGTGTGTTTATCTCATTGGATGATCAATTAGGTCACTTTGATCGTCCCTATGCTTATTCTTGTCCAATTAGGGTTTTTAACCAATCTTGTGCATCCAATAAGTTCATTTGTTTCATTGGATTAACATTTAGGTCATTTTCGTCCTCCCTAGGCATATTCTTGTCCAATTAGTGTTTTTAACCAATCTTGTGCATCCAATAGGTGTGTTTGTGTCATTGGATGATCAATTAGGTCATTTTCGTCCTCCCTAGGCTTATTTTTGTCCAATTAGGGTTTTTAACCAATCTTGTGCATCCAATAGGTGTGTTTGTCTCATTGGATGATCAATTAGGTCATTTTCGTCCTCCCTAGGCTTATTCTTGTCCAATTAGGGTTTTTAACCAATCTTGTGCATCCAATAAGTTTGATTGTTTCATTGAATTAATATTTATGTCATTTTTGTCCTCCCTAGGCATATTCTTGTCCAATTAGGGTTTTTAACCAATCTTGTGCATCCAATAGGTGTGTTTGTGTCATTGGATGATCAATTAGGTCATTTTCGTCCTCCCTAGGCTTATTCTTGTCCAATTAGGGTTTTTAACCAATCTTGTGCATCCAATAACTTTGTTTGTGTCATTGAATTAATTTTTAGGTCATTTTCCTCCTCCCTAGGCATATTCTTGTCCAATTAGGGTTTTTAACCAATCTTGTGCATCCAATAGGTGTGTTTGTGTCATTGGATGATCAATTAGGTCATTTTCGTCCTCCCTAGGCTTATTCTTGTCCAATTAGGGTTTTTAACCAATCTTGTGCATCCAATAAGTTCATTTCTGTCATTGGATTAACATTTAGGTCATTTTCGTCCTTCCTAGTCATATTCTTGTCCAATTAGGGTTTTTAACCAATCTTGTGCTTCCAATAGGTGTGTTTGTGACATTGGATGATCAATTAGGTCATTTTCGTCCTCCCTAAGCTTATTCTAGTCCAATTAGGGTTTTTAACCAATGTTGTGCATCCAATAGGTGTGTTTGTGTCATTGGATTAACATTTAGGTCATTTTCGTCCTCCCTAGGCTTGTTCTTGTCCAATTAGGGTTTTTAACCAATCTTGTGCATCCAATAGGTGTGTTTGTGTCATTGGATGATCAATTAGGTCATTTTCGTCCTCCCTAGGCTTATTCTTGTCCAATTAGGGTTTTTAACCAATCTTGTGCATCCAACAAGTTTGTTTATGTCATTGAATTAATATTTAGGTCATTTTCGTCCTCCCTAGGCATATTCTTGTCCAATTAGGGTTTTTAACCAATCTTGTGAATCCAATAGTTGTGTTTGTGTCATTGGATGATCAATTAGGTCATTTTCGTCCACCCTAGGCTTATTCATGACCAATTTGGGTTTTTAACCAATCTTGTGCATCCAATAAGTTGAGTTGTGTCATTGGATTAACATTTAGGTCATTTTCGTCCTCCCTAGGCTTATTCTTGTCCAATTAGGGTTTTTAATCAATCTTGTGCATCCAATAGGTGTGTTTGTGTCATTGGATGATTAATTAGGTCATTTTCGTCCTCCCTAGGCTTATTCTTGTCCAATTAGGGTTTTTAACAAATCTTGTGCATCCAATAAGTTCATTTGTGTCATTGGATGATCAATTAGGTCATTTTCGTCCTTTCTATGCTTATTCTTGTCCAATTAGGGTTTTTAACCAATCAGTGCATCCAATTGGTGTGTTTGTGTCATTGGATGATCAATTAGGTCATTTTCGTCCTCCCTAGGCATATTCTTGTCCAATTAGGGTTTTTAACCAATCTTGTGCATCCAATAGGTGTGTTTGTGTCATTGGATGATCAATTAGGTCATTTTCGTCCTCCCTAGGCTTATTCTTGTCCAATTAGGGTTTTTAACCAATCTTGTGCATCCGATAGGTGTGTTTGTGTCATTGGATGATCAATTAGGTCATTTTCGTCCTCCCTAGGCCTATTCTTGTCCAATTAGGGTCTTTAACCAAACTTGTGCATCCAATAAGTTCATTTGTGTCATTGGATGATCAATTAGGTCATTTTCGTCCTCCCTAGGCATATTCTTGTCCAATTAGGGTTTTTAACCAATCTTGTGCATCCAATAGGTGTGTTTGTGTCATTAGATGATCAATTAGGTCATTTTCGTTCTCCCTAGGCTTATTCTTGTCCAATTAGGGTTTTTAACCAATCTTGTGCATCCAATAAGTTCATTTGTGTTATTGGATTAACATTTAGGTCATATTCGTCCTCCCTAGGCATATTCTTGTCCAATTAGGGTTTTTAACCAATCTTGTGCATCCAATAGGTGTGCTTGTGTCATTGGATGATCAATTAGGTCATTTTCGTCCTCCCTAGGCTTATTCTTGTCCAATTAGGGTTTTTAACCAATCTTGTTCATCCAATAACTTTGTTTGTGTCATTGGATTAATATTTAGGTCATTTTCGTCCTCCCTAGGCATATTCTTGTCCAATTAGGGTTTTTAACCAATCTTGTGCATCCAATAGGTGTGTTTGTGTCATTGGATGATCAATTAGGTCATTTTCGTCCTCCCTAGGCTTATTCTTGTCCAATTAGGGTTTTTAACCAATCTTGTGCATCCAATAAGTTCATTTGTGTCATTGGATTAACATTTAGGTCATATCAGTCCTCCCTAGGCATATTCTTGTCCAATTAGGGTTTTTAACCAATCTTGTGCATCCAATAAGTTCATTTGTTTTATTGGATTAACATTTAGGTCATATTCGTCCTCCCTAGGCATATTCTAGTCCATTTAGGGTTTTTAACCAATCTTGTGCATCCAATAACTTTGTTTGTGTCATTGAATTAATATTTAGGTCATTTTCGTCCTCCCTAGGCATATTCTTGTCCAATTAGGGTTTTTAACCAATCTTGTGCATCCAATAAGTTCATTTGTGTCATTGGATTAACAGTTAGGTCATTTTCGTCCTCCCTAGGCATATTCTTGTCCAATTAGGGTTTTTAACCAATCTTGTGCTTCCAATAGGTGTGTTTGTGTCATTGGATGATCAATTAGGTCATTTTCGTCCTCCATAGGCTTATTCTTGTCCAATTAGGGTTTTTAACTAATCTTTTGCATCCAATAAGTTCATTTGTGTCATTGGATTAACAGTTAGGTCATTTTCGTCCTCCCTAGGCATATTCTTGTCCAATTAGGGTTTTTAACCAATCTTGTGCTTCCAATAGGTGTGTTTGTGTCATTGGATGATCAATTAGGTCATTTTCGTCCTCCATAGGCTTATTCTTGTCCAATTAGGGTTTTTAACTAATCTTGTGCATCCAATAAGTTCATTTGTGTCATTGGATGATCAATTAGGTCATTTTTGTCCTCCCTAGGCATATTCTTGTCCAACTAGGGTTTTAAACCAATCTTGTGCATCTAATAGGTGTTTTTGTGTCATTGGATGATCAATTAGATCATTTTCGTCCTCCCTAGGCTTATTCTTGTCCAATTAGGGTTTTTAACCAATCTTGTGCATCCAATAGGTGTGTTTGTGTCATTGGATGATCAATTAGGTCATTTTCGTCCTCCCTAGGCTTATTCTTGTCCAATTAGGGTTTTTAACCAATCTTGTGCATCCAATAACTTTGTTTGTGTCATTGAATTAATATTTAGGTCATTTTCGTCCTCCCTAGGCATATTCTTGTCCAATTAGGGTTTTTAACCAATCTTGTGCATCCAATAGGTGTGTTTGTGTCATTGGATGATCAATTAGGTCATTTTCGTCCTCCCTAGGCTTATTCTTGTCCAATTAGGGTTTTTAACCAATCTTGTTCATCCAATAGGTGTGTTTGTGTCAATGGATGATCAATTAGGTCGTTTTCGTCGTCCCTAGGCTTATTCATGTCCAATTAGGGTTTTTAACCAATCTTGTGCATCCAATAGGTGTGTTTGTGTCATTGGATGATCAATTAGGTCATTTTCGTCCTACCTAGACTTATTCTTGTCAAATTAGGGTTTTTAATCAATCTTGTGCATCCAATAACTTTGTTTGTGTCATTGAATTAATATTTAGGTCATTTTCGTCCTCCCTAGGCATATTCTTGTCCAATTAGGGTTTTTAACCAATCTTGTGCATCCAATAGGTGTGTTTGTGTCATTGGATGATCAATTAGGTCATTTTCGTCCTCCCTAGGCTTATTCTTGTCCAATTAGGGTTTTTAACCAATCTTGTGCATCCAATAAGTTCATTGGTGTCATTGTATGATCAATTAGGTCATTTTCGTCCTCCATAGGCTTATTCTTGACCAACTAGGGTTTTTAACCAATCTTGTGCCTCCAATAGGTGTGTTTGTGTCATTGGATGATCAATTAGGTCATTTTCGTCCTCCCTAGGCTTATTCTTGTCCAATTACGGTTTTTAACCAATCTTGTGCATCCAATAAGTTGAGTTGTGTCATTGGATTAACATTTAGGTCATTTTCGTTCTCCCTAGGCTTATTCTTGTCCAATTAGGGTTTTTAACCAATCTTGTGCATCCAATAAGTTCATTTGTGTTATTGGATTAACATTTAGGTCATATTCGTCCTCCCTAGGCATATTCTTGTCCAATTAGGGTTTTTAACAAATCTTGTGTATCCAATAGGTGTGTTTGTGTCATTGGATGATCAATTAGGTCATTTTCGTCCTCCCTAGGCATATTCTTGTCCAATTAGGGTTTTTAACCAATCTTGTGCATCCAATAGGTGTGTTTGTGTCATTGGATGATCAATTAGGTCATTTTCGTCCTCCCTAGGCTTATTCTTGTCCAATTAAGGTTTTTAACCAATCTTGTGCATCCCATAGGTGTGTTTGTGTCATTGGATGATCAATTAGGACATTTCTTTCCTCCCTAGGCATATTCTTGTCCAATTAGGGTTTTTAACCAATCTTGTGCATCCAATAGGTGTGTTTGTGTCATTGGATGATCAATTAGGTCATTTTCGTCCTCCCTAGGCTTATTCTTGTCCAATTAGGGTTTTTAACTAATCTTGTGCATCCAATAAGTTGAGTTGTTTCATTGGATTAACATTTAGGTCATTTTCGTCCTCCCTAGGCTTATTCTTGTCCAATTAGGGTTTTTAACCAATCTTGTGCATCCAATAAGTTCATTTGTGTCATTGGATTAACATTTAGATCATTTTCGTCCTCCCTAGGCATATTCTTGTCCAATTAGGGTTTTTAACCAATCTTGTGTATCCAATAGGTGTGTTTGTGTCATTGGACGATCAATTAGGTCATTTTCGTCCTCCCTAGGCTTATTCTTGTCCAATTAGGGTTTTTAACCAATCTTGTGCATCCAATAGGTGTGTTTGTGTCATTGGATGATCAATTAGGTCATTTTCGTCCTCCCTAGGCTTATTCTTGTCCAATTAGGGTTTTTAACCAATCTTGTGCATCCGATAAGTTTGTTTGTGTCATTGAATTAATATTTAGGTCATTTTCGTCCTCCCTTGGCATATTCTTGTCCAATTTGGGTTTTTAACCAATCTTGTGCATCCAATTGGTGTGTTTGTGTCATTGGATGATCAATTAGGTCATTTTCGTCCTCCCTAGGCTTATTCTTGTCCAATTAGGGTTTTTAACCAATCTTGTGCATCCAATAAGTTCATTTGTGTCACTGGATTAACATTTAGGTCATATTCGTCCTCCCTAGGCATATTCTTGTCCAATTAGGGTTTTTAACCAATCTTGTGCATCCAATAGGTGTGTTTGTGTCATTGGATGATCAATTAGGTCATTTTCGTCCTCCATAGGCTTATTCTTGTCCAATTAGGGTTTTTAACCAATCTTGTGCATCCAATAAGTTTGTTTGTGTCATTGAATTAATATTTAGGTCATTTTCGTCCTCCCTAGGCATATTCTTGTCCAATTAGGGTTTTTAACGAATCTTGTGCATTCAATAGGAGTGTTTGTGTCATTGGATGATCAATTAGGTCATTTTCGTCCTCCCTAGGCTTATTCTTGCCCAATTAGGGTATTTAACCAATCTTGTGCATCCAATAAGTTGAGTTGTGTCATTGGATTAGCATTTAGGTCATTTTCGTCCTCCCTAGGCTTATTCTTGTCCAATTAGGGTTTTTAACTAATCTTGTGCATCCAATAAGTTCATTTGTGTCATTGAATTTACATTTAGGTCATTTTCGTCCTCCCTAGGCATATTCTTGTCCAATTAGGGTTTTTAACCAATCTTGTGCATCCAATAGGTGTGTTTGTGTCATTGGATGATCAATTAGGTTATTTTCGTCCTCCCTAGGCTTATTCTTGTCCAATTAGGGTTTTTAACCAATCTTGTGCATCCAATAAGTTGAGTTGTGTCATTGGATTAAAATTTAGGTCATTTTCGTTCTCCCTAGGCTTATTCTTGTCCAATTAGGGTTTTTAACCAATCTTGTGCATCCAATAAGTTCATTTGTGTTATTGGATTAACATTTAGGTCATATTCGTCCTCCCTAGGCATATTCTTGTCCAGTTAGGGTTTTTAACAATCTTGTGCATCCAATAGGTGTGTTTGTGTCATTGGATGATCAATTAGGTCATTTTCGTCCTCCCTAGGCATATTCTTGTCCAATTAGGGTTTTTAACCATTCTTGTGCATCCAATAGGTGTGTTTGTGTCATTGGATGATCAATTAGGTCATTTTCGTCCTCCCAAGGCTTATTATTGTCCAATTAGGGTTTTTAACGAATCTTATGCATCCAATAAGTTCATTAGTGTCATTGGATGATCAATTAGGTCATTTTCGTCCTCCCTGGGCATGTTCTTGTCCAACTAGGGTTTTTAACCAATCTTGTGCATCCAATAGGTGTGTTTATGTCATTGGATGATCAGATAGGTCATTTTCGTCCTCCCTAGGCTTATTCTTGTCCAATTAGGGTTTTTAACCAATCTTGTGCGTCCAATAAGTTGAATTGTGTCATTGGATTAACATTTAGGTCATTTTCGTTCTCCCTAGGCTTATTCTTGTCCAATTAGGGTTTTTAACCAATCTTGTGCATCCAAAAAGTTCATTTGTGTTATTGGATTAACATTTAGGTCATATCCGTCTTCCCTAGGCATATTCTTGTCCAATTAGGGTTTTAAACCAATCTTGTGCATCCAATAGGTGTGTTTGTGTCATTGGATGATCAATTAGGTCATTTTCGTCCTCCATAGGTTTATTCTTGTCCAATTAGGGTTTTTAACCAATCTTGTGCATCCAATAAGTTTGTTTGTGTCATTGAATTAATATTTAGTTCATTTTCATCCTCCCTAGGCATATTCTTGTCCAATTAGGGTTTTTAACCAATCTTGTGCATTCAATAGGTGTGTTTGTGTCATTGGATGATCAATTAGGTCATTTTCTTCCTCCCTAGGCATATTCTTGTCCAATTAGGGTTTTTAACCAATCTTGTGCATCCAATAGGTGTGTTTGTGGCATTGGATGATCAATTAGGTCATTTTCGTCCTCCCTAGGCTTATTCTTGTCCAATTAGGGTTTTTAACCAATCTTGTGCATCCAATAGGTGTGTTTGTGTCATTGGATGATCAATTAGGACATTTTCGTCCTCCCTAGGCTTATTCTTGTCCAATTAGGGTTTTTAACCAATCTTGTGCATCCAATAAGTTGAGTTGTGTCATTGGATTAACATTTAGGTCATTTTGATTCTCCCTAGGCTTATTCTTGTCGAATTAGGTTTTTAACCAATCTTGTGCATCCAATAGGTGTGTTTGTGTCATTGGATGATCAATTAGGTGATTTTCGTCCTCCCTAGGCATATTCTTGTCCAATTAGGGTTTTTAACCAATCTTGGGCATCCAATGGGTGTGTTTGTGTCTTTGGATGATCAATTAGGTCATTTTCGTCCTCCATAGGCTTATTCTTGTCCAATTAGGGTTTTTAACCAATCTTTTGCATCCAATAGGTGTGTTTGTGTCATTGGATGATCAATTAGGTCATTTTCGTCCTCCCTAAGCATATTATTGTCCAATTAGGGTTTTTAACCAATCTTGTGCATCCAATAGGTGTGTTTGTGTCATTAGATGATCGATTTAGGTCATTTTCGTCCTCCCTAGGCATATTCTTGTCCAATTAGGGTTTTTAACCAATCTTGTGCATCCAATAGGTGTGTTTATCTCATTGGATGATCAATTAGGTCACTTTGATCCTCCCTAGGCATATTCTTGTCCAATTAGGGTTTTTAACCAATCTTGTGCATCCAATAGGTGTGTTTGTGTCATTGGATGATCAATTAGGTCATTTTCGTCCTACATAGGCTTATTCTTGTCCAATTAGGGCTTTTAACCAATCTTGTGCATCCAATAAGTTTGTTTGTGTCATTGTATTAATATTTAGGTCATTTTGGTCCTCCCTAGGCATATTCTTGTCCAATTAGGGTTTTTAACCAATCTTGTGAATTCAATAGGTGTGTTTGTGTCATTGGATGATCAATTAGGTCATTTTCGTCCTCCCTAGGCATGTTCTTGTCCAACAAGGGTTTTTAACCAATCTTGTGCATCCAATAGTTGTGTTTGTGTCATTGGATGATCAATTAGGTCATTTTCGTCCTCCCTAGGCTTATTCTTGTCCAATTAGGGTTTTTAGCCAATCTTGTGCATCCAATAGGTGTGTTTGTGTCATTGGATGATCAATTAGGTCATTTTCGTGCTTCCTAGGCATATTCTTGTCCAATTAGGGTTTTTAACCAGTCTTGTGCATCCAATAACTTTGTTTGTGTCATTGAATTAATATTTAGGTCATTTTCCTCCTCCCTAGGCATATTCTTTTCCAATTAGGGTTTTTAACCAATCTTGTGCATCCAATAGATGTGTTTGTGTCATTGGATGATCAATTAGGTCATTTTCGTCCTCCCTAGGCTTATTCTTGTCCAATTAGGGTTTTTAACCAATCTTGTGCATCCAACAAGTTTGTTTATGTCATTGAATTAATATTTAGGTCATTTTCGTCCTCCCTAGGCATATTCTTGTCCAATTAGGGTTTTTAACCAATCTTGTGCATCCAATAGGTGTGTTTGTGTCATTGGATGATCAATTAAGTCATTTTCATCCTCCCTAGGCTTATTCTTGTCCAATTAGGGTTTTTAACCAATCTTGTGCATCCAATAGGTGTGTTTGTGTCGTTGGATGATCAATTATGTCATTTTCGTCCTCCCTAGGCTTATTCTTGTCCAATTAGGGTTTTTAACCAATCTTGTGCATCCAATAGGTGTGTTTGTGTCATTGGATGATCAATTAGGTCATTTTCGTCCTCCCTAGGCTTATTCTTGTCCAATTAGGGTTTTTAACCAATCTTGTGCATCCAACAAGTTTGTTTATGTCATTGAATTAATATTTAGGTCATTTTCGTCCTCCCTAGGCATATTCTTGTCCAACTAGGGTTTTAAACCAATCTTGTGCATGAAATAGGTGTGTTTGTGTCATTGGATGATCAATTAGGTCATTTTCGTCCTCCCTAGGCTTATTCTTGTCCAATTAGGGTTTTTAACCAATCTTGTGCATCCAATAGGTGTGTTTGTGTCATTGGATGATCAATTAGGTCGTTTTCGTCGTCCCTAGGCTTACTCATGTCCAATTAGGGTTTTTAACCAATCTTGTGCATCCAATAGGTGTGTTTGTGTCATTGGATGATCAATTAGGTCATTTTCGTCCTCCCTAGGCTTATTCTTGTCCAATTAGGGTTTTTAACCAATCTTGTGCATCCAATAAGTTCATTAGTGTCATGGATTATCAATTAGGTCATTTTCGTCCTCCCTAGGCATATTCTAGTCCAATTAGGGTTTTTAACCAATCTTGTGCATCCAATAGGTGTGTTTGTGTCATTGGATGATCAATTAGGTCATTTTCGTCCTCCCTAGGCATATTCTTGTCCAATTAGGGTTTTTAACCAATCTTGTGCATCCAATAAGTGTGTTTGTGGCATTGGATGATCAATTAGGTCATTTTCGTCCTCCCTAGGCTTATTCTTGTCCAATTAGGGTTTTTAACCAATCTTGTGCATCCAATAGGTGTGTTTGTGTCATTGGATGATCAATTAGGACATTTTCGTCCTCCCTAGGCTTATTCTTGTCCAATTAGGGTTTTTAACCAATCTTGTGCATCCAATAAGTTGAGTTGTGTCATTGGATTAACATTTAGGTCATTTTGATTCTCCCTAGGCTTATTCTTGTCGAATTAGGTTTTTAACCAATCTTGTGCATCAAATAGGTGTGTTTGTGTCATTGGATGATCAATTAGGTCATTTTCGTCCTCCCTAGGCTTATTCTTGTCCAATTAGGGTTTCTAACCAATCTTGTGCATCCAATAACTTTGATTGTGTCATTGAATTAACATTTAGGTTATTTTCGTCCTCCCTAGGCATATTCTTGGCCAATTAGGGTTTTTAACCAATCTTGTCCTTCCAATAAGTGTGTTTGTGTCATTGGATGATCAATTAGGCTTATTCTTGTCCAATTAGGGTTTTTAACCAATCTTGTGCATCCAATAGGTGTGTTTGTGTCATTGGATGATCAATTAGGTCATTTTCGTCCTCCCTAGGCTTATTCTTGTCCAATTAGGGTTTTTAACAAATCTTGTGCATCCAATAACTTTGATTGTGTCATTGAATTAATATTTAGGTCATTTTCGTCCTCCCTAGGCATATTCTTGTCCAATTAGGGTTTTTAACCAATCTTGTGCATCCAATAGGTGTGTTTGTGTCATTGGATGTTCAATTAGGTCATTTTCGTCCTTCCTAGGCATATTCTTGTCCAATTAGGGTTTTTAACCAGTCTTTTGCATCCAATAGGTGTGTTTGTGTTATTGGATGATCAATTAGGTCATTTTCGTCCTCCGAAGGCTTATTCTTGTCCAGTTAGGGTTTTTAACCAATCTTGTGCATCCAATAAGTTCATTTGTGTCATTGGATTAACATTTAGGTCATTTTCGTCCTCCCTAGGCATATTCTTGTCCAATTAGGGTTTTTAACCAATCTTGTGCATCCAATAGGTGTGTTTGTGTCATTGGATGATCAATTAGGTCATTTTCGTCCTCCCTAGGCTTATTCTTGTCCAATTAGGGTTTTTAACCAATCTTGTGCATCCAATAAGTTGAGTTGTGTCATTGGATTAACATTTAGGTCATTTTCATTCTCCCTAGGCTCATTCATGTCCAATTAGGTTTTTAACCAATCTTGTGCATCCAATAAGTTCATTTGTGTCATTGGATTCACATTTAGGTCATTTTCGTCCTCCCTAGGCATATTCTTGTCCAATTAGGGTTTTTAACCAATCTTGTGCATCCAATAGGTGTGTTTATCTCATTGGATGATCAATTAGGTCACTTTGATCCTCCCTAGGCATATTCTTGTCCAATTAGGGTTTTTAACCAATCTTGTGCATCCAATAGGTGTGTTTGTGTCATTGGATGATCAATTAGGTCATTTTCGTCCTCCCTAGGCATATTCTTGTCCAATTAGGGTTTTTAACCAATCTTGTGCATCCAATAGGTGTGTTTGTTTGATTGGATGATCAATTAGGTTATTTTCGTCCTCCGTAGGCTTATTCTTGTCCAATTAGGGTTTTTAACCAATCTTGTGCATCCAATAAGTTGAGTTGTGTCATTGGATTAACATTTAGGTCATTTTCATTCTCCCTAGGCTTATTCTTGTCCAATTAGGGTTTTTAACCAATCTTGTGCATCTAATAAGTTCATTTGTGTCATTGGATTAACATTTAGGTCATATCCGTCCTCCCTAGGCATATTCTTGTCCAATTAGGGTTTTTAACAAATCTTGTGCATCCAATAGGTGTGTTTGTGTCATTGGATGATCAATTAGGTCATTTTCGTCCTCCATAGGCTTATTCTTGTCCAATTAGGGTTTTTAACCAATCTTGTGCATCCAATAAGTTTGTTTGTGTCATTGGATGATCAATTAGGTCATTTTCGTCCTCCCTAGGCTTATTCTTGTCCAATTAGGGTTTTTAACCAATCTTGTGCATCCAATAAGTTCATTAGTGTCATTGGATGATCAATTAGGTCATTTTCGTCCTCCCTAGGCATGTTCTTGTCCAACTAGGTTTTTTAACCAATCTTGTGCATCCAATAGGTGTGTTTGTGTCATTGGATGATCAGATAGGTCATTTTCGTCCTCCCTAGGCTTATTCTTGTCCAATTAGGATTTTTAACCAATCTTGTGCATCCAATAAGTTGAGTTGTTTCATTGGATTAACATTTAGGTCATTTTCGTTCTCCCTAGGCTTATTCTTGTCCAATTAGGGTTTTTAACCAATCTTGTGCATCCAATAAGTTCATTTGTGTCATTGGATTAACATTTAGGTCATATCCGTCCTGCCGAGGCATATTCTTGTCCAATTAGGGTTTTTAACAAATCTTGTGCATCCAATAGGTGTGTTTGTGTCATTGGATGATCAATTAGGTCATTTTCGTCCTCCATAGGCTTATTCTTGTCCAATTAGGGTTTTTAACCAATCTTGTGCATCCAATAAGTTTGTTTGTGTCATTGAATTAATATTTAGGTCATTTTCGTCCTCCCTAGGCATATTCTTGTCCAATTAGGGTTTTTAACCAATCTTGTGCATTCAATAGGAGTGTTTGTGTCATTGGATGATCAATTAGGTCATTTTCGTCCTCCCTAGGCTTATTCTTGCCCAATTAGGGTTTTTAACCAATCATGTGCATCCAATAAGTTGAGTTGTGTCATTGGATTAGCATTTAGGTCATTTTCGTCCTCCTCAGGCTTATTCTTGTCCAATTAGGGTTTTTAACCAATCTTGTGCATCCAATAAGTTCATTTGTGTCATTGGATTAACATTTAGGTCATTTTCGTCCTCCCTAGGCATATTCTTGTTCAATTAGGGTTTTTAACCAATCTTGTGCATCCAATAGGTGTGTTTGTGTCATTGGATAATCAATTAGGTTATTTTCGTCCTCCCTAGGCTTATTCTTGTCCAATTAGGGTTTTTAACCAATCTTGTGCATCCAATAAGTTGAGTTGTGTCATTGGATTAACATTTAGGTCATTTTCGTTCTCCCTAGGCTTATTCTTGTCCAATTAGGGTTTTTAACCAATCTTGTGCATCCATTAAGTTCATTTGTGTTATTGGATTAACATTTAGGTCATATTCGTCCTCCCTAGGCATATTCTTGTCCAATTAGGGTTTTTAACCAATCTTGTGCATCCAATAGGTGTGTTTGTGTCATTGGATGATCAATTAGGTCATTTTCGTCCTCCCTAGGCATATTCTTGTCCAATTAGTGTTTTTAACCAATCTTGTGCATCCAATAAGTTCATTGGTGTCATTGGATGATCAATTAGGTCATTTTCGTCCTTCCTAGGCATGTTCTTGTCCAACTATGGTTTTTAACCAATCTTGTGCATCCAATAGGTGTGTTTGTGTCATTGGATGATCAATTAGGTCATTTTCGTTCTCCCTAGGCTTATTCTTGTCCAATTATGGTTTTTAACCAATCTTGTGCATCCAATAAGTTGAGTTGTGTCATTGGATTATCATTTAGGTCATTTTCGTTCTCCCTAGGCTTATTCTAGTCCAATTAGGGTTTTTAACCAATCTTGTGCATCCAATAACTTTGTTTGTGTCATTGAATTAATATTTAGGTCATTTTCGTCCTCCCTAGGCATATTCTTGTCCAATTAGGGTTTTTAACCAATCTTGTGCATCCAATAGGTGTGTTTGTGTCATTGGATGATCAATTAGGTCATTTTCGTCCTCCCTAGGCTTATTCTTGTCCAATTAGGGTTTTTAACCAATCTTGTGCATCCAATAAGTTGAGTTGTGTCATTGGATTAACATTTAGGTCATTTTCGTTCTCCCTAGGCTTATTCTTGTCCAATTAGGGTTTTTAACCAATTTTGTGCATCCAATAAGTTGATTTGTGTTATTGGATTAACATTTAGGTCATATTCGTCCTCCCTAGGCATATTCTTGTCCAATTAGGGTTTTAACCAATCTTGTGCATCCAATAGGTGTGTTTGTGTCATTGGATGATCAATTAGGTCATTTTCGTCCTCCCTAGGCATATTCTTGTCCAGTTAGGGTTTTTAACCAATCTTGTGCATCCAATAAGTTTAGTTGTGTCATTGGATTAACATTTAGGTCATTTTCGTTCTCCCTAGGCTTATTCTTGACCAATTAGGGTTTTTAACCAATTTTGTGCATCCAATAAGTTCATTTGTGTTATTGGATTAACATTTAGGTCATATTCGTCCTCCCTAGGCATATTCTTGTCAAATTAGGGTTTTAACCAATCTTGTGCATCCAATAGGTGTGTTTGTGTCATTGAATGATCAATTAGGTCATTTTCGTCCTCCCTAGGCTTATTCTTGTCCAACTAGGGTTTTTAACCAATCTTGTGCCTCCAATAGGTGTGTTTGTGTCATTGGATGATCAATTAGGTCATTTTCGTCCTCCCTAGGCTTATTCTTGTCCAATTAGGGTTTTTAACCAATCTTGTGCATCCAATAAGTTGAGTTGTGTCATTGGATTAACATTTAGGTCATTTTCGTTCTCCCTAGGCTTATTCTTGTCCAATTAGGGTTTTTAACCAATCTTGTGCATCCAATAAGTTCATTTGTGTTATTGGATTAACATTTAGGTCATATTCGTCCTCCCTAGGCATATTCTAGTCCAATTAGGCTTTTTAACCAATCTTGTGCATCCAATAGGTGTGTTTGTGTCATTGGATGATCAATTAGGTCATTTTCGTCCTCCTTAGGCTTATTCCTATCCAATTAGGGTTTTTAACCAATCTTGTGCATCCAATAAGTTTGTTTGTGTCATTGAATTAATATTTAGGTCATTTTCGTCCTCCCTAGGCATATTCTTGTCCAATTAGGGTTTTTAACCAATCTTGTGCATCCAATAGGTGTGTTTGTGTCATTGGATGATCAATTAGGTCATTTTCGTCCTCCCTAGGCATATTCTTGTCCAATTAGGGTTTTTAACCAATCTTGTGCATCCAATAAGTTCATTTGTGTCATTTGATGATCAATTAGGTCATTTTCGTCCTCCCTAGGCTTATTCTTTCCCAATTAGGGTTTTTAACCAATCTTGTGCATCCAATAGGTGTGTTTGTGTCATTGGATGATCAATTAGGTCATTTTCGTCCTCCCTAGGCTTATTCTTGTCCAATTAGGGTTTTTAACCAATCTTGTGCATCCAATAAGTTCATTTGTGTCATTGGATTAACATTTAGGTCATTTTCGTCCTCCCTAGGCATATTCTTGTCCAATTAGGGTTTTTAACCAATTTTGTGCTTCCAATAGGTATGTTTGTGTCATTGGATGATCAATTAGGTCATTTTCGTCCTCCCTAGGCTTATTCTTGTCCAATTAGGGTTTTTAACCAATCTTGTGCATCCAATAACTTTGTTTGTGTCATTGAATTAATATTTAGGTCATATTCGTCCTCCCTAGGCATATTCTTGTCCAATTAGGGTTTTTAACCAATCTTGTGCATCCAATAGGTGTGTTTGTGTCATTGGATGATCAATTAGGTCATTTTCGTCCTCCATAGGCTTATTCTTGTCCAATTAGGGTTTTTAACTAATCTTTTGCATCCAATAAGTTGAGTTGTGTCATTGGATTAACATTTAGGTCATTTTCGTCCTCCCTAGGCTTATTCTTGTCCAATTAGGGTTTTTAACCAATCTTGTGCATCCAATAAGTTCATTTGTGTCATTGGATTAACATTTAGGTCATTTTCGTCCTCCCTAGGCATATTCTTGTCCAATTAGGGTTTTTAACCAATCTTGTGCATCCAATAGGTGTGTTTGTGTCATTGGATGATCAATTAGGTTATTTTCGTCCTCCCTAGGCTTATTCTTGTCCAATTAGGGTTTTTAACCAATCTTGTGCATCCAATAAGTTGAGTTGTGTCATTGGATTAACATTTAGGTCATTTTCGTTCTCCCTAGGCTTATTCTTGTCCAATTAGGGTTTTTAACCAATCTTGTGCATCCAATAAGTTCATTTGTGTTATTGGATTAACATTTAGGTCATATTCGTCTTCCCTATGCATATTCTTGTCCAATTAGGGTTTTTAACCAATCTTGTGCATCCAATAGGTGTGTTTGTGTCATTGGATGATCAATTAGGTCATTTTCGTCCTCCCTAGGCATATTCTTGTCCAATTAGGGTTTTTAACCAATCTTGTGCATCCAATAGGTGTGTTTGTGTCATTGGATGATCAATTAGGTCACTTTCGTCCTCCCTAGGCTTATTCTTGTCCAATTAGGGTTTTTAACCGATCTTGTGCATCCAATAGGTGTGTCTGTGTCATTGGATGATCAATTAGGTCATTTTCGTCCTCCCAAGGCATATTCTTGTCCAATTAGGATTTTTAACCAATCTTGTGCATCCAATAGGTGTGTTTGTGTCATTAGATGATCAATTAGGTCATTTTCGTCCTTCCTAGACTTATTCTTGTCCAATTAGGGTTTTTAACCAATCTTGTACATCTAATTAGTTCATTTGTGTCATTGGATTAACATTTAGGTCATTTTCGTCCTCCCTAGGCATATTCTTGTCCAATTAGGGTTTTTAACCCATCTTGTGCATCCAATAGGTGTGTTTGTGTCATTGGATGATCAATTAGGTCATTTTCGTCCTCCCTAGGCATATTCTTGTCATTTTAGGGTTTTTAACCAATCTGGTGCATCCAATAAGTTCATTTGTGTCATTGGATTAACATTATGTCATTTTCGTCCTCCCTAGGCATATTCTTGTCCAATTAGGGTTTTTAACCAATCTTGTGCATCCAATAGGTGTGTTTGTGTCATTGGATGATCAATTAGGTTATTTTCGTCCTCCCTAGGCTTATTCTTGTCCAATTAGGGTTTTTAACCAGTCTTGTGCATCCAATACGTTCATTTGTGTCATTGGATTAACATTTAGGTCATTTTCGTCCTCCCTAGGCATTATCTTGTCCAATTAGAGTTTTAGACCAATCTTGTGCATCCAATAGGTGTGTTTGTGTCATTGGATGATCAATTAGGTTATTTTCGTCCTCCCTAGGCTTATTCTTAACCAATTAGGGTTTTTAACCAATCTTGTGCATCCAATACGTTCATTTGTGTCATTGGATTAACATTTAGGTCATTTTCGTCCTCCCTAGGCATTATCTTGTCCAATTAGAGTTTTAGACCAATCTTGTGCATCCAATAGGTGTGTTTGTGTCATTGGATGATCAATTAGGTTATTTTCGTCCTCCCTAAGCTTATTCTTGTCCAATTAGGGTTTTTAACTAATCTTGTGCATCCAATAAGTTCATTTGTGTCATTGGATGATCAATTAGGTCATTTTCGTCCTCCCTAGGCATATTCTTGTCCAATTAGGGTTTTTAACCAATCTTGTGCATCCAATAGGTGTGTTTGTGTCATTAGATGATCAATTAGGTCATTTTCGTTCTCCCTAGGCTTATTCTTGTCCAATTAGGGTTTTTAACCAATCTTGTGCATCCAATAGGTGTGTTTGTGTCATTGGATGATCAATTAGGTCATTTTCGTCCTCCCTAGGCTTATTCTTGTCCAATTAGGGTTTTTAACCAATCTTGTGCATCCAATAAGTTCATTTGTGTTATTGGATTAACATTTAGGTCATATTCGTCCTCCCTAGGCATATTTTTGTCCAATTAGGGTTTTTAACCAATCTTGTGCATCCAATAGGTGTGTTTGTGTCATTGGATGATCAATTAGGTCATTTTCGTCCTCCCTAGGCATATTCTTTTCCAATTAGGGTTTTTAACCAATCTTGTGCATCCAATAGGTGTGTTTGTGTCATTGGATGATCAATTAGGTCATTTTCGTCCTCCCTAGGCTTATTCTTGTCCAAATAGGGTTTTTAACCAATCTTGTGTATCCAATAAGTTCATTAGTGTCGTTAAATGATCAATTAGGTCATTTTCGTCCTCCCTAGGCATGTTCTTGTCCAACTAAGGTTTTTAACCAATCTTGTGCATCCAATAGGTGTGTTTGTGTCATTGGATGATCAGATAGGTCATTTTCGTCCTCCCTAGGCTTATTTTTGTCCAATTAGGGTTTTTAACCAATCTTGTGCATCCAATAAGTTGAGTTGTGTCATTGGATTAACATTTAGGTCATTTTCGTTCTCCCTAGGCTTATTCTTGTCCAATTAGGGTTTTTAACCAATCTTGTGCATCCAATAGGCGTGTTTGTGTCATAGGATGATCAATTAGGTCATTTTCGTCCTCCATAGGCTTATTCTTGTCCAATTAGGGTTTTTAACCAATCTTGTGCATCCAATAAGTTTGTTTGTGTCATTGAATTAATATTTAGGTCATTTTTGTCCTCCCTAGGCATATTCTTGTCCAATTAGGGTTTTTAACCAATCTTGTGCATTCAACAGGTGTGTTTGTGTCATTGGATGATCAATTAGGTCATTTTCGTCCTCCCTAGGCATATTCTTGTCCAATTAGGGTTTTTAACCAATCTTGTTCATCCAATAGGTGTGTTTGTGTCATTGGATCATCAATTAGGTCATTTTCGTCCTCCCTAGGCTTATTCATGTCCGATTAGGGTTTTTAACCAATCTTGTGCATCCAATAAGTTGAGTTGTTTCATTGGATTAACATTTAGGTCATTTTGATTCTCCCTAGGCTTATTCTTATCGAATTAGGTTTTTAACCAATCCTGTGCATCCAATAAGTTCATTTGTGTCATTGGATTCACATTTAGGTCATTTTCGTCCTCCCTAGGCATATTCTTGTCCAATTAGGGTTTTAACCAATCTTGTGCATCCAATAAGTTCATTTGTGTTATTGGATTAACATTTAGGTCATATTCGTCCTCCCTAGGCATATTCTTGTCCAATTAGGGTTTTTAACCAATCTTGTGCATCCAATAGGTGTGTTTGTGTCATTGGATGATCAATTAGGTCATTTTCGTCCTCCCTAGGCATATTCTTTTCCAATTAGGGTTTTTAACCAATCTTGTGCATCCAATAGGTGTGTTTGTGTCATTGGATGATCAATTAGGTCATTTTCGTCCTCCCAAGGCTTATTCTTGTCCAAATAGGGTTTTTAACCAATCTTGTGTATCCAATAAGTTCATTAGTGTCATTGGATGATCAATTAGGTCATTTTCGCCCTCCCTAGGCATGTTCTTGTCCAACTAAGGTTTTTAACCAATCTTGTGCATCCAATAGGTGTGTTTGTGTCATTGGATGATCAGATAGGTCATTTTCGTCCTCCCTAGGTTTATTTTTGTCCAATTAGGGTTTTTAACCAATCTTGTGCATCCAATAAGTTGAGTTGTGTCATTGGATTAACATTTAGGTCATTTTCGTTCTCCCTAGGCTTATTCTTGTCCAATTAGGGTTTTTAACCAATCTTGTGCATCCAATAGGCGTGTTTGTGTCATAGGATGATCAATTAGGTCATTTTCGTCCTCCATAGGCTTATTCTTGTCTAATTAGGGTTTTTAACCAATCTTGTGCATCCAATAAGTTTGTTTGTGTCATTGAATTAATATTTAGGTCATTTTCGTCCTCCCTAGGCATATTCTTGTCCAATTAGGGTTTTTAACCAATCTTGTGCATTCAACAGGTGTGTTTGTGTCATTGGATGATCAATTAGGTCATTTTCGTCCTCCCTAGGCATATTCTTGTCCAATTAGGGTTTTTAACCAATCTTGTTCATCCAATAGGTGTGTTTGTGTCATTGGATGATCAATTAGGTCATTTTCGTCCTCCCTAGGCTTATTCTTGTCCGATTAGGGTTTTTAACCAATCTTGTGCATCCAATAGGTGTGTTTGTGTCGTTGGATGATCAATTAGGTCATTTTCGTCCTCCCTAGCCTTATTCTTGTCCAATTAGGGTTTTTAACCAATCTTGTGCATCCAATAGGTGTGTTTGTGTCATTGGATGATCAATTAGGTCATTTTCGTCCTCCCTAGGCTTATTCTTGTCCAATTAGGGTTTTTAACCAATCTTGTGCATCCAATAAGTTCATTTGTGTCATTGGATTAACATTTAGGTCATTTTCGTCCTCCCTAGGCATATTCTTGTCCAATTAGGGTTTTTAACCAATCTTGTGCATCCAATAGGTGTGTTTTTGTCATTGGATGAGCAATTAGGTCATTTTCGTCCTCCGTATGCTTATTCTTGTCCAATTAGGGTTTTTAACCAATCTTGTGCATCCAATAAGTTTGTTTGTTTCATTGAACTAATATTTAGGTCATTTTCGTCCTCCCTAGGCATATTCTTGTCCAATTAGGGTTTTTAACCAATCTTGTGTATCCAATAGGTGTGTTTGTGTCATTGGATGATCAATTAGGTCATTGTCGTCCTCCGTAGGCATATTCTTGTCCAATTAGGGTTTTTAACCAATTTTGTTCATCCAATAAGTTTGTTTATGTCATTGAATTAATATTTAGGTCATTTTCGTCCTCCTTAGGCATATTCTTGTCCAATTAGGGTTTTTAACCAATCTTGTGCATCCAATAGGTGTGTTTGTGTCATTGGATGATCAATTAGGTCATTTTCGTCCTCCCTAGGCTTATTCTTGTCCAATTAGGGTTTTTAACCAATCTTGTGCATCCAATAGGTGTGTTTGTGTCATTGGATGATCAATTAGGTCATTTTCGTCCTCCCTAGGCTTATACTTGTCCAATTAGGGTTTTTAACCAATCTTGTGCATCCAATAAGTTCATTAGTGTCGTTGGATGATCAATTAGGTCATTTTCGTCCTCCCTAGGCATGTTCTTGTCCAGCTAGGGTTTTTAACCAATCTTGTGCATCCAATAGGTGTGTTTGTGTCATTGGATGATCAATTAGGTCATTTTCGTCCTCCCTAGGCTTATTCTTGTCCAATTAGGGTTTTTAACCAATCTTGTGCATCCAATAAGTTCATTTGTGTCATTGGATGATAAATTTGGTCATTTTCGTCCTCCATAGGCATATTCTTGTCCAACTAGGGTTTTAAACCAATCTTGTGCATCCAATAGGTGTGTTTGTGTCATTGGATGATCAATTAGGTCATTTTCGTCCTCCCTAGGCTTATTCTTGTCCAATTAGGGTTTTTAACCAATCTTGTGCATCCAATAGGTGTGTTTGTGTCATTGGATGATCAATTAGGTCATTTTCGTCCTCCCTAGGCTTATTCTTGTCCAATTAGGGTTTTTAACCAATCTTGTGCATCCAATAGGTGTGTTTGTGTCATTGGATGATCAATTAGGTCATTTTCGTCCTTTCTATGCTTATTTTTGTCCAATTAGGGTTTTTAAGCAATCTTGTGCATCCAATAAGTTCATTTGTGTCATTGGATGATCAATTAGGTCATTTTCGTCCTCCCTAGGCATATTCTTGTCCAACTAGGGTTTCTAACCAATCTTGTGCTTCCAATAGATGTGTTTGTGTCATTGGATGATCAATTAGGTCATTTTCGTCCTCCCTAGGCTTATTCTTGTCCAATTAGGGTTTTTAACCAATCTTGTGCATCCAATAGGTGTGTTTGTGTCATTGGATGATCAATTAGGTCATTTTCGTCCTCCCTAGGCTTATTCTTGTCCAATTAGGGTTTTTAACCAATCTTGTGCATCCAATAGGTGTGTTTGTGTCATTGGATGATCAATTAGGTCATTTTCGTCCTCCTTAGGCTTATTCTTGTCCAATTAGGGTTTTTAACCAATCTTGTGCATCCAATAGGTGTGTTTGTGGCATTGGATGATCAATTAGGTTATTTTCGTCCTCCCTAGGCTTATTCTTGTCCAATTATGGTTTTTAACTAATCTTGTGCATCCAATAGGTGGGTTTGTGTCATTGGATGATCAATTAGGTCATTTTCGTCCTCCCTAGGCTTATTCTTGTCCAATTAGGGTTTTTAACCAATCTTGTGCATCCAATAGGTGTGTTTGTGTCATTGGATGATCAATTAGGTCATTTTCGTCCTCCCTAGGCTTATTCTTGTCCAATTAGGGTTTTTAACCAATCTTGTGCATCCAATAAGTTCATTTGTGTCATTGGATTAACATTTAGGTCATTTTCGTCCTCCCTAGGCATATTCTTGTCCAATTAGGGTTTTTAACCAATCTTGTGCATCCAATAGGTGTGTTTGAGTTATTGGATGATCAATTAGGTCATTTTCGTCCTCCCTAGGCTTATTCTTGTCCAATTAGAGTTTTTAACCAATCTTGTGCATCCAATAAGTTTGTTTGTTTCATTGAATTAATATTTAGGTCATTTTCGTCCTCCCTAGGCATATTCTTGTCCAATTAGGGTTTTTAACCAATCTTGTGCATCCAATAGGTGTGTTTGTGTCATTGGATGATCAATTAGGTCATTTTCGTCCTCCCTAGGCTTATTCTTGTCCAATTAGAGTATTTAACCAATCTTGTGCATCCAATAAGTTCATTTGTGTCATTGGATGAACAATTAGGTCATTTTCGTCCTCCCTAGGCTTATTCTTGTCCAATTAGGGTTTTCAACCAATCTTGTGCAACCAATAACTTTGTTTGTGTCATTGAATTATTATTTAGGTCATTTTCGACCTCCCTAGACATATTCTTGTCCAATTCGGGTTTTTAACCAATCTTGTGCATCAATTAAGTTTGTTTGTGTCATTGAATGATCAATTAGGTCATTTTCGTCCTCCCTAGGCATATTCTTGTCCAAATAGGGTTTTTAACCTATCTTGGGCATCCAATAGGTGTGTTTGTGTCATTGGGTGATCAATTAGGTCATTTTCGTCCTCCCTAGGCTTATTCTTGTCCAATTAGGGTTTTTAACCAATCTTGTGCATCCATTAGGTGTGTTTGAGTTATTGGATGATCAATTAGGTCATTTTCGTCCTCCCTAGGCTTATTCTTGTCCAATTAGGGTTTTTAACCAATCTTGTGCATCCAATAGGTGTGTTTGTGTCATTGGATGATCAATTAGGTCATTTTCGTCCTCCCTAGGCATATTCTTGTCCAACTAGGGTTTTTAACCAATCTTGTGCATCCAATAAGTTCATTTGTGTCATTGGATGATCAATTAGGTCATTTTCATCCTCCCTAGCCATATTCTTGTCCAACAATGGTTTTTAACCAATCTTGTGCATCCAATAGGTGTGTTTGTGTCATTGGATGATCAATTAGGTCATTTTCGTCCTCCCTAGGCTTATTCTTGTCCAATTAGGGTTTTTAACCAATCTTGTGCATCCAATAGGTGTGTTTGTGTCATTGGATGATCAATTAGGTCATTTTCGTCCTCCCTAGGCTTATTCTTGTCCAATTAGGGTTTTTAACCAATCTTGTGCATCCAATAGGTGTGTTTGTGTCATTGGATGATCAATTAGGTCATTTTCGTCCTTTCTATGCTTATTCTTCCAATTTGGGTTTTTATCCAATCTTGAGCATCCAATAGGTGTGTTTGTGTCATTGGATGATCAATTAGGTTATTTTCGTCCTCCCTAGGCTTATTCTTGTCCAATTAGGGCTTTTAACAAATCTTGTGCGTCCAATAGGTGTGTTTGTGTCATTGGATGATCAATTAGGTCATTTTCGTCCTCCCTAGGCTTATTCTTGTCCAATTAGGGTTTTTAACCAATCTTGTGCATCCAATAGGTGTGTTTGTGTCATTGGATGATCAATTAGGTCATTTTCGTCCTTTCTATGCTTATTCTTCCAATTTGGGTTTTTATCCAATCTTGTGCATCCAATAGGTGTGTTTGTGTCATTGGATGATCAATTAGGTTATTTTCGTCCTCCCTAGGCTTATTCTTGTCCAATTAGGGTTTTTAACAAATCTTGTGCATCCAATAGGTGTGTTTGTGTCATTGGATGATCAATTAGGTTATTTTCGTCCTCCCTAGGCTTATTCTTGTCCAATTAGGGTTTTTAACTAATCTTGTGCATCCAATAGGTGTGTTTGTGTCATTGGATGATCAATTAGGTCATTTTTGTCCTCCCTAGGCTTATTCTAGTCTAATTAGGGTTTTTAACCAGTCTTGTGCATCCAATAGGTGTGTTTGTGTCATTGGACGATCAATTAGGTCATTTTCGTCCTCTCTAGGCTTATTCTTGTCCAATTAGGGTTTTTAACCAATCTCGTGCATCCAATAAGTTCATTTGTGTCATTGGATTAACATTTAGGTCATTTTCGTCCTCCCTAGGCATATTCTTGTCCAATTAGGGTTTTTAACCAATCTTGTGCATCCATTAGGTGTGTTTGTGGCAATGGATGATCAATTAGGTCATTTTCGTCCACCCTAGGCTTATTCAAGTCAAATTAGGGTTTTTAACCAATCTTGTGCATCCAATAGGTGTGTTTGTTTCATTGGATGATCAATTAGGTCATTTTCGTCCTCCCTAGGCTTATTCTTGTCCAATTAGGGTTTTTAACCAATCTTGTGCATCCAATAGGTGTGTTTGTGTCATTGGATGATCAATTAGGTCATTTTCGTCCTCCCTAGGTATATTCTTGTCAAATTAGGGTTTTTAACCAATCTTGTGCATCCAATAAGTTGAGTTGTGTCATTGGATTAACATTTAGGTCATTTTCGTCCTCCATAGGCTTATTCTTGTCCAATTAGGGTTTTTAACCAATCTTGTGCATCCAATAGGTGTGTTTGTGTCATTTGATGACCAATTAGGTCATTTTCGTCCTCCCTAGGCATATTCTTGTCCAATTAGGGTTTTTAACCAATCTTGTGCATCCAATAGGTGTGTTTGTGTCATTGGATGATCAATTAGGTCATTTTCGTCCTCCCTAGGCTTATTCTTGTCCAATTAGGGTTTTTAACCAATCTTGTGCATCCAATAGGTGTGTTTGTGTCATTGGATGATCAATTAGGTCATTTTCGTCCTCCTTAGGCATATTCTTGTCCAATTAGGGTTTTTAACCAATCTTGTGCATCCAATAAGTTGAGTTGTGTCATTGGATTAGCATTTAGGTCATTTTCGTCCTCCCTAGGCTTATTCTTGTCCAATTAGGGTTTTTAACCAATCTTGTGCATCCAATAAGTTCATTTGTGTCATTGGATTAACATTTAGGTCATTTTCGTCCTCCCTAGGCATATTCTTGTCCAATTAGGGTTTTTAACCAATCTTGTGCATCCAATAGGTGTGTTTGTGTCATTGGATGATCAATTAGGTTATTTTCGTCCTCCCTAGGCTTATTCTTGTCCAATTAGGGTTTTTAACCAATCTTGTGCACCCAATACGTTCATTTGTGTCATTGGATTAACATTTAGGTTATTTTCGTCCTACCTAGGCATATTCTTGTCCAAATAGATTTTTAGACCAATCTTGTGCATCCAATAAGTGTGTTTGTGTCATTGGATGATCAATTAGGTTATTTTCGTCCTCCCTAGGCTTATTCTTGTCCAATTAGGGTTTTTAACTAATCTTGTGCATCCAATAAGTTCATTTGAGTCATTGGATGATCAATTAGGTCATTTTCGTCCTCCCTAGGCATATTCTTGTCCAATTAGGGTTTTTAACCAATCTTGTGCATCCAATAGGTGTGTTTGTGTCATTGGATGATCAATTAGGTCATTTTCGTCCTACCTAGGCTTATTCTTGTCCAATTAGGGTTCTTAACCAATCTTGTGCATCCAATAGGTGTGTTTGTGTCATTGGATGATCAATTAGGTCATTTTCGTCCTCCCTAGGCATATTCTTGTCCAATTAGGGTTTTTAACCAATCTTGTGCATCCAATAGGTGTGTTTGTGTCATTGGATGATCAATTAGGTCATTTTCGTCGTCCCAAGGCTTATTCTTGTCCAATTAGGGTTTTTAACCAATCTTGTGCATCCAATAGGTGTGTTTGTGTCATTGGATGATCAATTAGGTTATTTTCGTCCTCCCTAGGCTTATTCTTGTCCAATTAGGGTTTTTAACTAATCTTGTGCATCCAATAAGTTCATTTGTGTCATTCGAAGATCAATTAGGTAATTTTCGTCCTCCCTAGGCATATTCTTGTCCAATTAGGGTTTTTAACCAATCTTGTGCATCCAATAGGTGTGTTTGTGTCATTGGATGATCAATTAGGTCATTTTCGTCCTCCCTAGGCTTATTCTTGTCCAATTAGGGTTTTTAACCCATCTTGTGCATCCAATAGGTGTGTTTGTGTCATTGGATGATCAATTAGGTCATTTTCGTCCTCTCTAGGCATATTCTTGTCCAATTAGGGTTTTTAACCAATCTTGTGCATCCAATAGGTGTGTTTGTGTCATTGGATGATCAATTAGGTCATCTTCGTCCTCCCTAGGCTTATTCTTGCCCAATTAGGGTTTTTAACCAATCTTGTGCATCCAATAAGTTTGTTTGTGTCATTGAATTAATATTTAGGTCATTTTCGTCCTCCCTAGGCATATTCTTGTCCAATTAGGGTTTTTAACCAATCTTGTGCATCCAATAGGTGTGTTTGTGTCATTGGATGATCAATTAGGTCATTTTGGTCCTCCCTAGGCTTATTCTTGTCCAATTAGGGTTTTTAACCAATTTTGTTCATCCAATAAGTTTGTTTATGTCATTGAATTAATATTTAGGTCATTTTCCTCCTCCCTAGGCATATTCTTGTCCAATTAGGGTTTTTAACCAATCTTGTGCATCCAATAGGTGTGTTAGTGTCATTGGATGATCAATTAGGTCATTTTCGTCCTCCCTAGTCTTATTCTTGTCAATCTTGTGCATCCAATAGGTGTGTTTGTATCATTGGATGATCAATTAGGTCATTTTCGTCCTCCCTAGGCTTATTCTTGTCCAATTTGGGTTTTTAACCAATCTTGTGCATCCAATATGTTTGTTTGTGTCATTGAATTAATATTTAGGTCATTTTTGTCCTCCCTAGGCATCATCTTTTCCAATTAGGGTTTTTAACCAATCTTTTGCATCCAATAGGTGTGTTTGTGTCATTGGATGATCAATTAGGTCATTTTCGTCCTCCTTAAGCTTATTGTTGTCCAATTAGGGTTTTTAACCAATATTGTGCATCCAATAACTTTGTTTGTGTCATTGGATGATCAATTAGGTCATTTTCGTCCTCCCTAGGCATATTCTTGTCCAATTAGGGTTTTTAACCAATCTTGTGCATCCAATAGGTGTGTTTGTGTCATTGGATGATCAATTAGGTCATTTTCGTCCTCCCTAGGCTTATTCTTGTCCAATTAGGGTTTTTAACCAATCTTGTGCATCCAATAAGTTCATTTGTGTCATTGGATTAACATTTAGGTCATTTTCGTCCTCCCTAGGCATATTCTTGTCCAATTAGGGTTTTTAACCAATCTTGTGCATCCAATAGGTGTGTTTGTGTCATTTGATGATCAATTAGGTTATTTTTGTCCTCCCTAGGCTTATTCATGTCCAATTTGGGTTTTTAACTAATCTTGTGCATCCAATAAGTTCATTTGTGTCATTGGATGATCAATTAGGTCATTTTCGTCCTCCCTAGGCATATTCTTGTCCAATTAGGGTTTTTAACCAATCTTGTGCATCCAATAGGTGTGTTTGTGTCATTGGATGATCAATTAGGTCATTTTCGTCCTCCCTAGGCTTATTCTTGTCCAATTAGGGTTTTTAACCAATCTTGTGCATCCAATAGGTGTGTTTGTGTCATTGGATGATCAATTAGGTCATTTTCGTCCTCCCTAGGCCTATTCTTGCCCAATTAGGGTTTTTAACCAATCTTGTGAATCCAATAAGTTTGTTTGTGTCATTGAATTAATATTTAGGTCATTTTCGTCCTCCCTACGCATATTATTGTCCAATTAGGGTTTTTAACCAATCTTCTGCATCCAATAGGTGTGTTTGTGTCATTGGATGATCAATTAGGTCATTTTCGTCCTCCCTAGGCATATTCTTGTCCAATTAGGGTTTTTAACCAATCTTGTGCATCCAATAGGTGTGTTTGTGTCATTGGATGATCAATTAGGTCATTTTCGTCCTCCCTAGGCTTATTCTTGTCCAATTAGGGTTTTTAACCAATCTTGTGCAGCCAATTAGTTCATTTGTGTCATTGGATGATCAATTAGGTCATTTTCGTCCTCCCTAGGCTTATTCTTGTCCAACTAGGGTTTTTAACCAATCTTGTGCATCCAATAGGTGCGTTTGTGTCATTGGATGATCAATGAGGTCATTTTCGTCCTCCCTAGGCTTATTCTTGTCCAATTAGGGTTTTTAACCAATCTTGTGCATCCAATAAGTTCATTTGTGTCATTGGATGATCAATTAGGTCATTTTCGTCCTCCCTAGGCATATTCTTGTCCAACTAGGGTTTTTAAACAATCTTGTGCATCCAATAGGTGTGTTTGTGTCATTGGATGATCAATTAGGTCATTTTCGTCCTCCCTAAGCTTATTCTTGTCCAATTAGGGTTTTTAACCAATCTTGTGCATCCAATAGGTGTGTTTGTGTCATTGGATGATCAATTAGGTCATTTTCGTGCTCCCTAGGCTTATTCTTGTCCAATTAGGGTTTTTAACCAATCTTGTGCATCCAATAGGTGTGTTTGTGTCATTGGATGATCAATTAGGTCATTTTCGTCCTCCCTAGGCTTATTCTTGTCTAATTAGGGTTTTTAACCAATCTTGTGCATCCAATAAGTTCATTTCTGTCATTGGATGATGAATTAGGTCATTTTCGTCCTCCCTAGGCATATTCTTGTCCAACTAGGGTTTTTAAACAATCTTGTGCATCCAATAGGTGTGTTTGTGTCATTGGATGATCAATTAGGTCATTTTCGTCCTCCCTAGGCTTATTCTTGTCCAATTAGGGTTTTTAACCAATCTTGTGCATCCAATAGGTGTGTTTGTGTCATTGGATGATCAATTAGGTCATTTTCGTCCTCCCTATGCTTATTCTTGTCCAATTAGGGTTTTTAACCAATCTTGTGCATCCAATAAGTTCATTTGTGTCATTGGATGATCAATTAGGTCATTTTCGTCCTTCCTAGGCATATTCTTGTCCAACTAGGGTTTTTAACCAACCTTGTGCATCCAATAGGTGTGTTTGTATCATTGGATGATCAATTAGGCCATTTTCGTCCTCTTTAGGCTTATTCTTGTCCAATTAGGGTTTTTAACCAATCTTGTGCATCCAATAAGTTCATTTGTGTCATTGGATTAACATTTAGGTCATTTTCGTCCTCCCTAGGCATATTCTTGTCCAATTAGGGTTTTTAACCAATCTTGTGCATCCAATAGGTGTGTTTGTGTCATTGGATGATCAATTAGGTCATTTTCGTCCTCCCTATGCTTATTCTTGTCCAATTAGGGTTTTTAACCAATCTTGTGCATCCAATAGGTGTGTTTGTGTCATTGGAAGATCAATTAGGTCATTTTCGTCCTCCCTAGGCTTACTCTTGTCCAATAAGGGTTTTTAATCAATCTTGTGCATCCAATAAGTTCATTTGTGTCATTGGATGATCTATTAGGTCATTTTCGTCCTCCCTAGGCTTATTCATGTCCAATTAGGGTTTTTAACCAATCTTGTGCATCCAATAAGTTCATTTGTGTCATTGGATTAACATTTAGGTCATTTTCGTCCTCCCTAGGCTTATTCTTGTCCAATTAGGGTTTTTAACCAATCTTGTGCATCCAATAGGTGTGTTTGTGTCATTGGATGATTAATTAGGTCATTTTCGTCCTCCTTAGGCATATTCTTGTCCAATTTGGGTTTTTAACCAATCTTGTGCATCCAATAGGTGTGTTTGTGTCATTGGATGATCAATTAGGTCATTTTCGTCCTCCCTAGGCTTATTCTTGTCCAATTAGGGTTTTTAACCAATCTTGTGCATCCAATAAGTTCATTTGTGTCATTGGATTAACATTTAGGTCATTTTCGTCCTCCCTAAGCATATTCTTGTCCAATTAGGGTTTTTAACCAATCTTGTGCATCCAAAAGGTGTGTTTGTGTCATTGGATGATCAATTAGGTTATTTTCGTCCTCCCTAGGCTTATTCGTGTCCAATTAGAGTTTTAACTAATCTTGTGCATCCAATAAGTTCATTTGTGTTATTGGATGATCAATTAGGTCATTCTCGTCGTTCCTAGGCATATTCTTGTCTAATTAGGGTTTTTAACCAATCTTGAGCATCCAATAGGTGTGTTTGTGTCATTGGATGATCAATTAGGTCATTTTCGTCCTCCCTAGGCTTATTCTTGTCCAATTAGGGTTTTTAATTGATCTTGTGCATCCTATAGGTGTGTTTGTGTCATTGGATGATCAATTAGCTCATTTTCGTCCTCCCTAGGCTTATTCTTGTCCAATTAGGGTTTTAAACCAATCTTGTGCATCCAATAGGTGTGTTTGTGTCATTGGATGATCAATTAGGTCATTTTCGTCCTCCCTAGGCTTATCCTTGTCCAATTAGGGTTTTTAACCAATGTTGTGCATCCAATAAGTTCGTTTGTGTCATTGAATTAACATTTAGGTCATTTTTGTCCTCCCTAGGTATATTCTTGTCCAATTAGGGTTTTTAACCAATCTTGTGCATCCAGTAGGTGTGTTTGTGTCATTGGATGATCAATTAGGTCATTTTCGTCCTCCCTAGGCTTATTCTTGTCGAATTAGGGTTTTTAACCAATCTTGTGCATCCAATAAGTTTGTTTGTATCATTGAATT
The DNA here is from genome assembly GCA_037974775.1 of Cicer pinnatifidum. Taxonomy (NCBI): domain Eukaryota; kingdom Viridiplantae; phylum Streptophyta; class Magnoliopsida; order Fabales; family Fabaceae; genus Cicer; species Cicer pinnatifidum. The sequence continues at coordinate 44,112 of JBBPBR010001446.1, read as the reverse complement.
AATATTTAGGTCATTTTCATCATCCCTAGGCATATTCTTGTCCAATTAGGGTTTTTAACCAATCTTGTGCATCCAATAGGTGTGTTTGTGTCATTGGATGATCAATTAGGTCATTTTCGTCCTCCCTAGGCTTATTCTTGTCCAATTAGGGTTTTTAACCAATCTTGTGCATCCAATAAGTTCATCTGTGTCATTGGATGATCAATTAGGTCATTTTCGTCCTCCCTAGGCATATTCTTGTCCAACTAGGGTTTTAAACCAATCTTGTGCATCCAATAGGTGTGTTTGTGTCATTGGATGATCAATTAGGTCATTTTCATCCTCCCTAGGCTTATTCTTGTCCAATTAGGGTTTTTAATCAATCTTGTGCATCCAATAGGTGTGTTTGTGTCATTGGATGATCAATTTAGGTCATTTTCGTCATCCCTAGGCATATTCTTGTCAAATTAGGGTTTTTAACCAATCTTGTGCATCCAATAGGTGTGTTTGTGTCATTGGATGATCAATTAGGTCATTTTCGTCCTCCCTAGGCTTATTCTTGTCCAATTAGGGTTTTTAACCAATCTTGTGCATCCAATAAGTTCATTTGTGTCATTGGATGATCAATTAGGTCATTTTCGTCCTCCCTAGGCATACTCTTGTCCAACTAGGGTTTTAAACCAATCTTGTGCATCCAATAGGTGTGTTTGTGTCATTGGATGATCAATTAGGTCATTTTCGTCCTCCCTAGGCTTATTCTTGTCCAATTAGGGTTTTTAACCAATCTTGTGCATCCAATAGGTGTGTTTGTGTCATTGGATGATCAATTAGGTCATTTTCGTCCTCCCTAGGCTTATTCTTGTCCAATTAGGGTTTTTAACCAATCTTGTGCATCCAATAACTTTGTTTGTGTCATTGAAATAATATTTCGGTCATTTTCGTCCTCCCTAGGCATATTCTTGTCCAATTAGGGTTTTTAACCAATCTTGTGCATCCAATAGGTGTGTTTGTGTCATTGGATGATAGGTCATTTTCGCCCTCCCTAGGCTTATTCTTGTCCAATTAGGGTTTTTAACCAATCTTGTGCATCCAATAAGTTCATTTGTGTCATTGGATTAACATTTAGGTCATTCTCGTCCTCCCTAGGCATATTCTTGTCCAATTAGGGTTTTTAACCAATCTTGTGCATCCAATAGGTGTGTTTGTGTCATTGGATGATCAATTAGGTCATTTTCGTCCTCGATAGGCTTATTCTTGTCCAATTAGGGTTTTTAACCAATCTTTTGTATCCAATAAGTTTGTTTGTGTCATTGAATTAATATTTATTTCATTTTCGTCCTCCCTAGGCATATTCTTGTCCAATTAGGGTTTTTAACCAATCTTGTGCATCCAATAAGTTGAGTTGTGTCATTGGATTAACATTTAGGTCATTTTCATTCTCCCTAGGCTAATTCTTGTCGAATTAGGTTTTTAACAAATCTTGTGCATCCAATAAGTTCATTTGTGTCATTGGATTCACATTTAGGTCATTTTCGTCCTCCATAGGCATATTCTTGTCCAATTAGGGTTTTTAACCAATCTTGTTCATCCAATAGGTGTGTTTATCTCATTGGATGATCAATTAGGTCACTTTGATCCTCCCTAGGCTTATTCTTGTCCAATTAGGGTTTTTAACCAATCTTGTGCATCCAATAAGTTCATTTGTGTCATTGGATTAACATTTAGGTCATTTTCGTCCTCCCTAGGCATATTCTTGTCCAATTAGGGTTTTTAACCAATCTTGTGCATCCAATAGGTGTGTTTGTGTCATTGGATGATCAATTTAGGTCAATTTCGTCCTCCCTAGGCATATTCTTGTCCAATTAGCGTTTTTAACCAATCTTGTGCATCCAATAGGTGTGTTTGTGTCATTGGATGATCAATTAGGTCATTTTCGTCCTCCCTAGGCTTATTCTTGTCCAATTAGGGTTTTTAACCAATCTTGTGCATCCAATAGGTGTGTTTGTGTCATTGGATGATCAATTAGGTCATTTTCGTCCTTCCTAGGCATATTCTTGTCCAATTAGGGTTTTTAACTAGTCTTTTGCATCCAATAGGTGTGTTTGTGTCATTGGATGATTAATTAGGTCATTTTCATCCTCCGAAGGCTTATTCTTGTCCAATTAGGGTTTTTAACCAATCTTCTGCATCCAATAAGTTCATTTGTGTCATTGGATTAACATTTAGGTCATTTTCGTCCTCCCTAGGCATATTCTTGTCCAATTAGGGTTTTTAACCAATCTTGTGCATCCAATAGGTGTGTTTGTGTCATTGGATGATCAATTAGGTCATTTTCGTCCTCCCTAGGCTTATTCTTGTCCAATTAGGGTTTTTAACCAATCTTGTGCATCCAATAGGTGTGTTTGTGTCATTGGATGATCAATTAGGTCATTTTCGTCCTCCCTAGGCTTATTCTTGTCGAATTAGGGTTTTTAACCAATCTTGTGCATCCAATAAGTTCATTTGTGTTATTGGATTAACATTTAGGTCATATTCGTTCTCCCTTGGCTTATTCTTGTCCAATTAGGGTTTTTAACCAAACTTTTGCATCCAATAGGTGTGTTTGTGTCATTCGATGATCAATTAGGTCATTTTTGTCCTCCCTAGGCATCTTCTTGTCCAATTAGGGTTTTTAACCAATCTTGTGCATCCAATAGGTGTGTTTGTGTCATTGGATGATCAATTAGGTCATTTTCGTCCTCCCTAGGCTTATTCTTGTCCAATTAGGGTTTTTAACCAATCTTGTGCATCCAATAGGTGTGTTTGTGTCATTGGATGATCAATTAGGTCATTTTCGTCCTCCCTAGGCTTATTCTTGTCCAATTAGGGTTTTTAACCAATCTTGTGCATCCAATAGGTGTGTTTGTGTCATTGGATGATCAATTAGGTCATTTTCGTCCTTTCTATGCTTATTTTTGTCCAATTAGGGTTTTTAAGCAATCTTGTGCATCCAATAAGTTCATTTGTGTCATTGGATGATCAATTAGGTCATTTTCGTCCTCCCTAGGCATATTCTTGTCCAACTAGGGTTTCTAACCAATCTTGTGCTTCCAATAGATGTGTTTGTGTCATTGGATGATCAATTAGGTCATTTTCGTCCTCCCTAGGCTTATTCTTGTCCAATTAGGGTTTTTAACCAATCTTGTGCATCCAATAGGTGTGTTTGTGTCATTGGATGATCAATTAGGTCATTTTCGTCCTCCCTAGGCTTATTCTTGTCCAATTAGGGTTTTTAACCAATCTTGTGCATCCAATAGGTGTGTTTGTGTCATTGGATGATCAATTAGGTCATTTTCGTCCTCCCTAGGCTTATTCTTGTCCAATTAGGGTTTTTAACCAATCTTGTGCATCCAATAGGTGTGTTTGTGTCATTGGATGATCAATTAGGTCATTTTCATCATCCCAAGGCTTATTCTTGTCCAATTAGGGTTTTTAACCAATCTTGTGCATCCAATAACTTTGTTTGTGTCATTGAATTAATATTTAGGTCATTTTCGTCCTCCTTAGGCATATTCTTGTCGAATTAGGGTTTTTAACCAATCTTGTGAATCCAATCGGTGTGTTTCTGTCATTGGATGATCAATTAGGTCATTTTCGTCCTCCCTAGGCTTATTCTTGTCCAATTAGGGTTTTTAACCAATCTTGTGCATCCAATAGGTGTGTTTGTGTCATTGGATGATCAATTAGGTCATTTTCGTCCTCCCTAGGCTTATTCTTGTCCAATTAGGGTTTTTAACCAATCTTGTGCATCCAATAGGTGTGTTTGTGTCATTGGATGATCAATTAGGTCATTTTCGTCCTTTCTATGCTTATTCTTCCAATTTGGGTTTTTATCCAATCTTGAGCATCCAATAGGTGTGTTTGTGTCATTGGATGATCAATTAGGTTATTTTCGTCCTCCCTAGGCTTATTCTTGTCCAATTAGGGCTTTTAACAAATCTTGTGCGTCCAATAGGTGTGTTTGTGTCATTGGATGATCAATTAGGTCATTTTCGTCCTCCCTAGGCTTATTCTTGTCCAATTAGGGTTTTTAACCAATCTTGTGCATCCAATAGGTGTGTTTGTGTCATTGGATGATCAATTAGGTCATTTTCGTCCTTTCTATGCTTATTCTTCCAATTTGGGTTTTTATCCAATCTTGTGCATCCAATAGGTGTGTTTGTGTCATTGGATGATCAATTATGTTATTTTCGTCCTCCCTAGGCTTATTCTTGTCCAATTAGGGTTTTTAACAAATCTTGTGCATCCAATAGGTGTGTTTGTGTCATTGGATGATCAATTAGGTCATTTTCGTCCTCCCTAGGCATATTCTTGTCCAATTAGGGTTTTTAACCAATCTTGTGCATCCAATAGGTGTGTTTGTGTCATTGGATGGTCATTTAGGTCATTTTCGTCCTCCCTAGGCTTATTCTTGTCCAATTAGGGTTTTTAACCAATCTTGTGCATCCAATAGGTGTGTTTGTGTCATTGGATGATCAATTAGGTCATTTTCGTCCTCCCTAGGCTTATTCTTGTCCAATTTGGGTTTTTAAAAAATCTTGTGCATCCAATAGGTGTGTTTGTGTCATTGGATGATCAATTAGGTCATTTTCGTCCTCCCTAGGCTTATTCTTGTCCAATTAGGGTTTTTAACCAATCTTGTGCATCCAATAGGTGTGTTTGTGTCATTGGATGATCAATTAGGTCATTTTCGTCCTCCCTAAGCTTATTCTTGCCCAATTAGGGTTTTTAACCAATCTTGTGCATCCAATAAGTTCATTTGTGTCATTGGATTAACATTTAGGTCATTTTCTTCCTCCCTAGGCATATTCTTGTCCAATTAGAGTTTTAGACCAATCTTGTGTATCCAATAGGTGTGTTTGTGTTATTGGACGATCAATTAGGTTATTTTCGTCCTCCCTAGGCTTATTCTTTTCCCATTAGGGTGTTTAACTAATCTTGTGCATCCAATAAGTTCATTTGTGTCATTGGATGATCAATTAGGTCATTTTCGTCCTCCCTAGGCATATTCTTGTCCAATTAGGGTTTTTAACCAATCTTGTGCATCCAATAGGTGTGTTTGTGTCATTGGATGATCAATTAGGTCATTTTCGTCCTCCCTAGTCTTATTCTTGTCCAATTAGGGTTTTTAACCAATCTTGTGCATCCAATAGGTGTGTTTGTGTCATTGGATGATCAATTAGGTCATTTTCGTCCTCCCTAGGCTTATTCTTGTCCAATTAGGGTTTTTAACCAACCTTGTGCATCCAATAGGTGTGCTTGTGTCATTGGATGATCAATTAGGTCATTTTCGTCCTCCCTAGGCTTATTCTTGTCCAATTAGGGTTTTTAACCAATCTTGTGCATCCAATAGGTGTGTTTGTGTCATTGGATGATCAATTAGGTCATTTTCGTCCTCCCTAGGCTTATTCTTGTCCAATTAGGGTTTTTAACCAATCTTGTGCATCCAATAGGTGTGTTTGTGTCATTGGATGATCAATTAGGTCATTTTCGTCCTCCCTAGGCTTATTCTTGTCCAATTAGGGTTTTTAACCAATCTTGTGCATCCAATAGGTGTGTTTGTGTCATTGGATGATCAATTAGGTCATTTATCGTCCTCCCTAGGCTTATTCTTGTCCAATTAGGGTTTTTAACCAATCTTGTGCATCCAATAGGTTGAGTTGTGTCATTGGATTAACATTTAGGTCATTTTCGTCCTCCCTAGGCATATTCTTGTCCAATTAGGGTTTTTAACCAATCTTGTGCATCCAATAGGTGTGTTTGTGTCATTGGATGATCAATTAGGTCATTTTCGTCCTCCCTAGGCTTATTCTTGTCCAATTAGGGTTTTTAACCAATCTTGTGCATCCAATAGGTGTGTTTGTGTCATTGGATGATCAATTAGGTCATTTTCGTCCTCCCTAGGCTTATTCTTGTCCAATTAGGGTTTTTAACCATTCTTGTGCATCCAATAGGTGTGTTTGTGTCATTGGATGATCAATTAGGTCATTGTTGTCCTCCCTAGGCTTATTCTTGTCCAATTAGGGTTTTTAACCAATCTTGTGCATCCAATAGGTGTGTTTGTGTCATTGGATGATCAATTAGGTCATTTTCGTCCTCCCTAGGCTTATTCTTGTCCAATTAGGGTTTTTAACCAATCTTGTGCATCCAATAAGTTCATTTGAGTCATTGGATTAACATTTAGGTCATTTTCGTCCTCCCTAGGCATATTCTTGTTTAATTAGGTTTTTTAACCAATCTTGTGCATCCAATAGGTGTGTTTGTGTCATTGGATGATCAATTAGGTCATTTTCGTCCTCCCTAGGCTTATTCTTGTCCAATTAGGTTTTTTAACCAATCTTGTGCATCCAATAAGTTCATTTGTGTCATTGGATGATCAATTAGGTCATTTTCGTCCTCCCTAGACTTATTCTTGTGCCATCAGGGTTTTTAACCAATCTTGTGCATCCAATAGGTGTGTTTGTGTCATTGGATGATCAATTAGGTCATTTTCGTCCTCCCTAGGCTTATTCTTGTCCAATTAGGGTTTTTAACCAATCTTGTGCATCCAATAAGTTCATTTGAGTCATTGGATTAACATTTAGGTCATTTTCGTCCTCCCTAGGCATATTCTTGTCCAATTAGGGTTTTTAACCAATCTTGTGCTTCCAATAGGTGTGTTTGTGTCATTGGATGATCAATTAGGTCATTTTCGTCCTCCCTAGGCTTATTCTTGTCCAATTAGGGTTTTTAACCAATCTTGTGCATCCAATAACTTTGTTTCTGTCATTGAATTAATATTTAGGTCATTTTCGTCCTCCCTAGGCATATTCTTGTCCAATTAGAATTTTTAACCAAGTGTGTGTCATTGGATGATCAATTAGGTCATTTTCGCCCTCCCTAGGCTTATTCTTGTCCAATTAGGGTTTTTAACCAATCTTGTGCATCCAATAAGTTCATTTGAGTCATTGGATTAACATTTAGGTCATTTTCGTCCTCCCTAGGCATATTCTTGTCCAATTAGGGTTTTTAACCAATCTTGTGCTTCCAATAGGTGTGTTTGTGTCATTGGATGATCAATTAGGTCATTTTCGTCCTCCCTAGGCTTATTCTTGTCCAATTAGGGTTTTTAACCAATCTTGTGCATCCAATAACTTTATTTGTGTCATTGAATTAATATTTAGGTCATTTTCGTCCTCCCTAGGCATATTCTTGTCCAATTAGGGTTTTTAACCAATCTTGTGCATCCAATAGGTGTGTTTGTGTCATTGGATGATAGGTCATTTTCGTCCTCGATAGGCTTATTCTTGTCCAATTAGGGTTTTTAACCAATCTTTTGCATCCAATAAGTTTGTTTGTGTCATTGAATTAATATTTAGTTCATTTTCGTCCTCCCTAGGCATATTCTTGTCCAATTAGGGTTTTTAACAAATCTTGTGCATCCAATAAGTTGAGTTGTGTCATTGGATTAACATTTAGGTCATTTTCATTCTCCCTAAGCTTATTCTTGTCGAATTAGGTTTTTAACCAATCTTGTGCATCCAATAAGTTCATTTGTGTCATTGGATTCACATTTAGGTCATTTTCGTCCTCCCTAGGCATATTCTTGTCCAATTAGGGTTTTTAACCAATCTTGTGCATCCAATAGGTGTGTTTGTGTCATTGAATTAATATTTAGGTCATTTTCGTCCTCCCTAGGCATATTCTTTCCCAATTAGGGTTTTTAACCAATCTTGTGCATTCAATAGGTGTGTTTGTGTCATTGGATGATCAATTAGGTCATTTTCGTCCTCCCTAGGCATATTCTTGTCCAATTAGGGTTTTTAACCAATCTTGTGCATCCAATAGGTGTGTTTGTGTCATTGGATTATCAATTAGGTCATTTTCGTCCTCCCTAGGCTTATTCTTGTCCAATTAGGGTTTTTAACCAATCTTGAGCATCCAATAAGTTGAGTTGTGTCATTGGATTAACATTTAGGTCATTTTCGTCCTCCTTAGGCTTATTCTTGTCCAATTAGGGTTTTTAACCAATCTTGTGCATCCAATAGGTGTGTTTGTGTCATTGGATGATCAATTAGGTCATTTTCGTCCTCCCTATGCTTATTCTTGTCCAATTAGGCTTTTTAACCAATCTTGTGCTTCCAATAGGTGTGTTTGTGTCATTGGATGATCAGTTAGGTCATTTTTGTCCTCCCTAGGCTTTTTCTTGTCCAATTAGGGTTTTTAACCAATCTTGTGCATCCAATAAGTTCATTTGTGTCATTGGATTAACATTTAGGTCATATCCGTCCTCCCTAGGCTTATTCTTGTCCAATTAGGGTTTTTAACCAATCTTGTGCATCCAATAAGTTGAGTTGTGTCATTGGATTAACATTTAGGTCATTTTCGTCCTCCCTAGGCTTATTCTTGTCCAATTAGGGTTTTTAACCAATCTTGTACATTTAATAAGTTCATTTGTGTCATTAGATTAACATTTAGGTCATTTTCGTCCTCCCTAGGCATATTCTTGTCCAATTAGGGTTTTTAACCAATCTTGTGCATCCAATAGGTGTGTTTGTGTCATTGGATGATCAATTAGGTCATTTTCGTCCTCCCTAGGCTTATTCTTGTCCAATTAGGGTTTTTAACCAATCTTGTGCATCCAATAGGTGTGTTTGTGTCATTGGATGATCAATTAGGTCATTTTCGTCCTCCCTAGGCTTATTCTTGTCCAATTAGGGTTTTTAACCAATCTTGTGCATCCAATAGGTGTGTTTGTGTCATTGGATGATCAATTAGGTCATTTTCGTCCTCCCTACGCTTATTCTTGTCCAATTAGGGTTTTTAACCAATCTTGTGCATCCAATAAGTTCGTTTGTGTCATTGGATGATCAATTAGGTCATTTTCATCCTCCCTAGGCTTATTCTTGTCCAATTACGGTTTTTAACCAATCTTGTGCATCCAATAGGTGTGTTTGTGTCATTGGATGATCAATTAGGTCATTTTCGTCCTCCCTAGGCTTATTCTTGTCCAATTAGGGTTTTTAACCAATCTTGTGCATCCAATAGGTGTGTTTGTGTCATTGGATGATCAATTAAGTCATTTTTGTCCTCCCTAGGCATATTCTTGGCCAACTAGGGTTTTTAACCAATCTTGTGCATCCAATAGGTGTGTTTGTGTCATTGGATGATCAATTAGGTTATTTTCGTCCTCCCTAGGCTTATTCTTGTCCAATTAGGGTTTTTAACCAATCTTGTGCATCCAATAGGTGTGTTTGTGTCATTGGATGATCAATTAGGTTACTTTTGTCCTCCCTAGGCTTATTCTTGTCCAATTAGGGTTTTTAACCAATCTTGTGCATCCAATAGGTGTGTTTGTGTCATTGGATGATCAATTAGGTCATTTTCGTCCTCCCTAGGCTTATTCTTGTCCAATTAGGGTTTTTAACCAATCTTGTGCATCCAATAGGTGTGTTTGTGTCATTGGATGATCAATTAGGTCATTTTCGTCCTCCCTAGGCTTATTCTTGTCCAATTAGGGTTTTTAACCAATCTTGTGCATCCAATAGGTGTGTTTGTGTCATTGGATGATCAATTAGGTCATTTTCATCATCCCAAGGCTTATTCTTGTCCAATTAGGGTTTTTAACCAATCTTGTGCATCCAATAACTTTGTTTGTGTCATTGAATTAATATTTAGGTCATTTTCGTCCTCCTTAGGCATATTCTTGTCGAATTAGGGTTTTTAACCAATCTTGTGAATCCAATCGGTGTGTTTCTGTCATTGGATGATCAATTAGGTCATTTTCGTCCTCCCTAGGCTTATTCTTGTCCAATTAGGGTTTTTAACCAATCTTGTGCATCCAATAGGTGTGTTTGTGTCATTGGATGATCAATTAGGTCATTTTCGTCCTCCCTAGGCTTATTCTTGTCCAATTAGGGTTTTTAACCAATCTTGTGCATCCAATAGGTGTGTTTGTGTCATTGGATGATCAATTAGGTCATTTTCGTCCTCCCTAGGCTTATTCTTGTCCAATTAGGGTTTTTAACCAATCTTGTGCATCCAATAGGTGTGTTTGTGTCATTGGATGATCAATTAGGTCATTTTCGTCCTGCCTAGGCGTATTCTTGTCCAATTAGGGTTTTTAACCAATCTTGTGCATCCAATAGGTGTGTTTGTGTCATTGGATGATCAATTAGGTCATTTTCGTCCTCCCTAGGCTTATTCTTGTCCAATTAGGGTTTTTAACCAATCTTGTGCATCCAATAAGTTGAGTTGTGTCGTTGGATTAACATTTAGGTCATTTTCGTCCTCCCTAGGCTTATTCATGTCCAATTAGGGTTTTTAACCAATCTTGTGCATCCAATAGGTGTGTTTGTGTCATTGGATGATCAATTAGGTCATTTTCGTCCTCCCTAGGCTAATTCTTGTCCAATTAGGGTTTTTAACCAATCTTGTGCATCTAATAGGTGTGTTTGTGTCATTGGATGATCAATTAGGTAATTTTCGTCCTCCCTAGGCTTATTCTTGTCCAATTAGGGTTTTTAACCAATCTTGTGCATCCAATAAGTTTGTTTGTGTCATTGAATTAATATTTAGGTCATTTTCGTCCTCCCTAGGCATATCCTTGTCCAATTAGGGTTTTTAACCAATCTTGTGCATCCTATAGATGTGTTTGTGTCATTGGATGATCAATTAGGTCATTTCGTCCTCCCTAGGCTCATTCTTGTCCAATTATGGTTTTTAACCAATCTTGTGCATCCAATAGGTGTGTTTGTGTCATTGGATGATCAATTAGGTCATTTTCGTCCTCCCTAGGCTTATTCTTGTCCAATTAGGGTTTTTAACCAATCTTGTGCATCCAATAGGTGTGTTTGTGTCATTGGATGATCAATTAGGTCATTTTTGTCCTCCCTAGGCTTATTCTTGTCCAATTAGGGTTTTTAACCAATCTTGTGCTTCCAATAGGTGTGTTTGTGTCATTGGATGATCAATTAGGTCATTTTGGTCCTCCCTAGGGTTATTCTTGTCCAATTAGGGTTTTAAACCAATCTTGTGCATCCAATAGGTGTGTTTGTGTCATTGGATGATCAATTAGGTCATTTTCGTCCTCCCTAGGCTTATTCTTGTCCAATTAGGGTTTTTAACCAATCTTGTGTATCCAATAAGTTTGTTTGTTTCATTGAATTAATATTTAGGTCATTTTCGTCCTCCCTAGGCATATTCTTGTCCAATTAGGGTTTTTAACCAATCTTGTGCATCCAATAGGTGTGTTTGTGTCATTGGATGATCAATTAGGTCATTTTCGTCCTCCCTAGGCTTATTCTTGTCCAATTAGGGTTTTTAACCAATCTTGTGCATCCAATAGGTGTGTTTGTGTCATTGGAAGATCAATTAGGTCATTTTCGTCTTCCCTAGGCTTATTCTTGTCCAATTAGGGTTTTTAACCAATCTTGTGCATCCAATAAGTTCATTTGTGTCATTGGATGATCAATTAGGTCATTTTCGTCCTCCCTAGGCTTATTCTTGTCCAATTAGGGTTTTTAACCAATCTTGTGCATCCAATAGGTGTGTTTGTGTCATTGGATGATCAATTAGGTCATTTTCGTCCTCCCTAGGCTTATTCTTGTCCAATTAGGGTTTTTAACCAATCTTGTGCATCCAATAAGTTTGTTTATGTCATTGAATTAATATTTAGGTCATTTTCGTCCTCCGTAGGCATATTCTTGTCCAATTAGGGTTTTTAACCAATCTTGTGCATCCAATAGGTGTGTTTGTGTCATTGAATGATCAATTAGGTCATTTTCGTCCTCCCTAGGCATATTCTTGTCCAATTAGGGTTTTTAACCAATTTTGTGCATCCAATAAGTTTGTTTATGTCATTGAATTAATATTTAGGTCATTTTAGTCCTCCCTAGGCATATTCTTGTCCAATTAGGGTTTTTAACCAATCTTGTGCATCCAATAGGTGTGTTTGTGTCATTGGATGATCAATTAGGTCATTTTCGTCCTCCCAAGGGATATTCTTTTCCAATTAGGGTTTTTAACGAATCTTGTGCATCCAATAGGTGTGTTTGTGTCATTGGATGATCAATTAGGTCATTTTCGTCCTCCCTAGGCTTATTCTTGTCCAATTAGGGTTTTTAACCAATCTTGTGCATCCAATAAGTTGAGTTGTGTCATTGGATAAACATTTAGGTCATTTTCCTCCTTCCTAGGCTTATTCTTTTCCAATTAGGGTTTTTAACCAATCTTGTGCATCCAATAGGTGTGTTTGTGTCATTGGATGATCAATTAGGTCATTTTCGTCCTGCCTAGGCTTATTCTTGTCCAATTAGGGTTTTTAACCAATCTTGTGCATCCAATAAGTTGAGTTGTGTCATTGGATTAACATTTAGGTCATTTTCATTCTCCCTAGGCTTATTCTTGTCGAATTAGGTTTTTAACCAATCTTGTGCATCCAATAAGTTCATTTGTGTCATTGGATTCACATTTAGGTCATTTTCGTCCTCCCTAGGCATATTCTTGTCCAATTAGGGTTTTTAACCAATCTTGTGCATCCAATAGGTGTGTTTATCTCATTGGATGATCAATTAGGTCACTTTGATCCTCCCTAGGCTTATTCTTGTCCAATTAGGGTTTTTAACCAATCTTGTGCATCCAATAAGTTCATTTGTGTCATTGGACTAACATTTAGGTCATTTTCGTCCTCCCTAGGCATATTCTTGTCCAATTAGGGTTTTTAACGAATCTTGTGCATCCAATAGGTGTGTTTGTGTCATTGGATGATCAATTAGGTCATTTTCGTCCTCCCTAGGCATATTCTTGTCCAATTAGGGTTTTTAACGAATCTTGTGCATCCAATTGGGGTGTTTGTGTCATTGGATGATCAATTAGGTCATTTTCGTCCTTCCTAGGCTTATTCTTGTCCAATTAGGGTTTTTAACCAATCTTGTGCATCCAATAAGTTGAGTTGTGTCATTGGATTAATATTTAGGTCATTTTCGTCCTCCCTAGGCATATTCTTGTCCAATTAGGGTTTTTAACCAATCTTGTGCATCCAATAGGTGTGTTTGTGTCATTGGATGATCAATTTAGGTCATTTTCGTCCTCCCTAGGCATATTCTTGTCCAATTAGGGTTTTTAACCAATCTTGTGCATCCAATAGGTGTGTTTGTGTCATTGGATGATCAATTAGGTCATTTTCATCCTCCCTAGGCTTATTCTTGTCCAATTAGGGTTTTTAACCAATCTGGTCATCGAATAACTTTGTTTGTGTCATGGAATTAATATTTAGGTCATTTTCGTCCTCCCTAGGCATATTCTTGTCCAATTAGGGTTTTTAACCAATCTTGTGCATTCAATAGGTGTGTTTAGGTCATTGGATGATCAATTAGGTCATTTTCGTCCTCCCTAGGCATATTCTTGTCCAATTAGGGTTTTTAACCAATCTGGTGCATCCAATAACTTTATTTGTGTCATTGAATTAATATTTAGGTCATTTTCGTCCTCCCTAGGCATATTCTTGTCCAATTAGGGTTTTTAACCAATCTTGTGCATCCAATAGGTGTGTTTGTGTCATTGGATGATCAATTAGGTCATTTTCGTCCTCCCTAGGCTTATTCTTGTCCAATTAGTGTTTTTAACCAATCTGGTGCATCCAATAACTTTGTTTGTGTCATTGAATTAATATTTAGGTCATTTTCGTCCTCCCTAGGCATATTCTTGTTCAATTAGGGTTTTTAACCAATCTTGTGCATCCAATAGGTGTGTTTGTGTCATTGGATGATCAATTAGGTCATTTTTGTCCTCCCTAAGCTTATTCTTGTCCAATTAGGGTTTTTAACAAATCTTGTGCATCCAATAAGTTCATTTGTGTCATTGGATGATCAATTAGGTCATTTTCGTCCTCCCTAGGCTTATTCTTGTCCAATTAGGGTTTTTAACCAATCTTGTGCATCCAATAGGTGTGTTTGTGTCATTGGATGATCAATTAGGTCATTTTCGTCCTCCCTAGGCTTATTCTTGTCCAATTAGGGTTTTTAACCAATCTTGTGCATCCAATAGGTGTGTTTGTGTCATTGGATGATCGATTAGGTCATTTTCGTCCTCCCTTGACTTATTCTTGTCAAATTAGGGTTTTTAACCAATCTTGTGCATCCAATAACTTTGTTTGTGTCATTGAATTAATATTTAGGTCATTTTCGTCCTCCCTAGGCATATTCTTTTCCAATTAGGGTTTTTAGCCAATCTTGTGCATCCAATAGGTGTGTTTGTGTCATTGGATGATCAATTAGGTCATTTTCCTCCTCCCTAGGCATATTCTTGTCCAATTAGGGTTTTTAACCAATCTTGTGCATCCAATAGGTGTGTTTGTGTCATTGGATGATCAATTAGGTCATTTTCGTCCTCCCTAGGCTTATTCTTGTCCAATTAGGGTTTTTAACCAATCTTGTGCATCCAATAAGTTCATTAGTGTCATTGGATGATCAATTAGGTCATTTTCGTCCTCCCTAGGCATGTTCTTGTCCAACTATGGTTTTTAACCAATCTTGTGCATACAATAAGTTGAGTTGGTCATTGGATTAACATTTAGGTCATTTTCGTTCTCCCTAGGCTTATTCTTGTCCAACTAGGGTATTTAACCAATCTTGTGCATCCAATAGGTGTGTTTGTGTCATTGGATGATCAATTAGGTCATTTTCATCCTTTCTATGCTTATTCTTGTCCAATTAGGATTTTTAACGAATCTTGTGCATCCAATAAGTTCATTTGTGTCATTGGATGATCAATTAGGTCATTTTCGTCCTCCCTAGGCATATTCTTATCCAATTAGGGTTTTTAACCAATCTTGTGCATCCAATAGGTGTGTTTGTGTCATTGGATGATCAATTAGGTCATTTTCGTCCTTTCTATGCTTATTCTTGTCCAATTAGGGTTTTTAACCAATCTTGTGCATCCAATAAGTTCATTTGTGTCATTGGATGATCAATTAGATCATTTTCGTCCTCCCTAGGCATATTTTGTCCAACTAGGGTTTTTAACCAATCTTGTGCTTCCAATAGGTGTGTTTGTGTCATTGGATGATCAATTAGGTCATTTTCGTCCTCCCTAGGCTTATTCTTGTCCAATTAGGGTTTTTAACAAATCTTGTGCATCCAATAAGTTCATTTGTGACATTGGATGATCAATTAGGTCATTTTCGTCCTCCCTAGGCTTATTCTTGTCCAATTAGGGTTTTTAACCAATCTTGTGCATCCAATAGGTGTGTTTGTGTCATTGGATGATCAATTAGGTCATTTTCGTCCTCCCTAGGCTTATTCTTGTCCAATTAGGGTTTTTAACCAATCTTGTGCATCCAATAGGTGTGTTTGTGCTATTGGATGATCAGTTAGGTCATTTTCGTCCTCCCTATGCATATTCTTGTCCAATTAGGGTTTTTAACCAATCTTGTGCATCCAATAGGTGTGTTTGTGTCATTGGATGATCAATTAGGTCATTTTCGTCCTCCCTAGGCTTATTCTTGTCCAATTAGGGTTTTTAACCAATCTTGTGCATCCAATAGGTGTGTTTGTGTCATTGGATGATCAATTAGGTCATTTTCGTCCTCCCTAGGCTTATTCTTGTCCAATTAGGGTTTTTAACCAATCTTTTGCATCCAATAGGTGTGTTTGTGTCATTGGATGACCAATTAGGTCATTTTCGTCCTCCCAAGGCATATTCTTGTCCAATTAGGGTTTTTAACCAATCTTGTGCATCCCATAGGTGTGTTTGTGGCAATGGATGATCAATTAGGTCATTTTCGTCCTCCCTAGGCTTATTCTTGTCCAATTAGGGTTTTTAACCAATCTTGTGCATCCAATAGGTGTGTTTGTGTCATTGGATGATCAATTAGGTCATTTTCGTCCTCCCTAGGCTTATTCTTGTCCAATTAGGGTTTTTAACCAATCTTGTGCATCCAATAAGTGTGTTTGTGGCAATGGATGATCAATTAGGTCATTTTCGTCCTCCCTAGGCTTATTCTTGTCCAATTAGGGTTTTTAACCAATCTTGTGCATCCAATAGGTGTGTTTGTGTCATTGGATGATCAATTAGGTCATTTTCGTCCTCCCTAGGCTTATTCTTGTCCAATTAGTGTTTCTAACCAATCTTGTGCATCTAATAGGTGTGTTTGTGTCATTGGATGATCAATTAGGTCATTTTCGTCCTCCCTAGGCATATTCTTGTCCAATTAGGGTTTTTAGCCAATCTTGTGCATCCAATAGGTGTGTATGTGTCATTGGATGATCAATTAGATTATTTTCGTCCTCCCTAGGCTTATTCTTGTCCAATTAGGGTTTTTAACCAATCTTGTGCAACCAATAGGTGTTTAACCAATCTTGTGCATCCAATAGGTGTGTTTGTGGCAATAGATGATCAATTAGGTCGTTTTCGTCCTCCCTAGGCTTATTCTTGTCCAATTAGGGTTTTTAACCAATCTTGTGCATCCAATAGGTGTGTTTGTGTCATTGGATGATCAATTAGGTCTTTTTCGTCCTCCCTAGGCTTATTCTTGTCCAATTAGGGTTTTTAACCAATCTTGTGCATCCAATAGGTTTGTTTGGGACATTGGATGATCAATTAGGTCATTTACGTCCTCCCTAGGCTTATTCTTGTCCAATTAAGGTTTTTAACCAATCTTGTGCATCCATTAACTTTGTTTGTGTCATTGAATTAATATTTAGGTCATTTTCGTCATCCCTAGGCATATTCTTGTCCAATTAGGGTTTTTAACCAATCTTGTGCATCTAATAGGTGTGTTTGTGTCATTGGATGATCAATTAGGTCATTTTCGTCCTCCCTAGGCTTATTCTTGTCCAATTAGGGTTTTTAACCAATCTTGTGCATCCAATAGGTGTGTTTGTGTCATTGGATGATCAATTAGGTCATTTTCGTCCTCCCTAGGCTTATTCTTGTCCAATTAGGGTTTTTAACCAATCTTGTGCATCCAATAAGTTGAGTTGTGTCATTGGATTAACATTAAGGTCATTTTCATTCTCCCTAGGCTTATTCTTGTCCAATTAGGGTTTTTAACCAATCTTGTGCATCCAATAGGTGTGTTTGTGTCATTGGATGATCAATTAGGTCATTTTCGTCCTCCCTAGGCTTATTCTTGTCCAATTAGGGTTTTTAACCAATCTTGTGCATCCAATAGGTGTGTTTGTGTCATTGGATGATCAATTAGGTCATTTTCGTCCTCCCTAGGCTTATTCTTGTCCAATTAGGGTTTTTAACCAATCTTGTGCATCCAATAGGTGTGTTTGTGTCATTGGATGATCAATTAGGTCATTTTCGTCCTCCCTAGGCTTATTCTTGTCCAATTAGGGTTTTTAACCAATCTTGTGCATCCAATAGGTGTGTTTGTGTCATTGGATGATCAATTAGGTCATTTTCGTCCTTTCTATGCTTATTTTTGTCCAATTAGGGTTTTTAAGCAATCTTGTGCATCCAATAAGTTCATTTGTGTCATTGGATGATCAATTAGGTCATTTTCGTCCTCCCTAGGCATATTCTTGTCCAACTAGGGTTTCTAACCAATCTTGTGCTTCCAATAGATGTGTTTGTGTCATTGGATGATCAATTAGGTCATTTTCGTCCTCCCTAGGCTTATTCTTGTCCAATTAGGGTTTTTAACCAATCTTGTGCATCCAATAGGTGTGTTTGTGTCATTGGATGATCAATTAGGTCATTTTCGTCCTCCCTAGGCTTATTCTTGTCCAATTAGGGTTTTTAACCAATCTTGTGCATCCAATAGGTGTGTTTGTGTCATTGGATGATCAATTAGGTCATTTTCGTCCTCCCTAGGCTTATTCTTATCCAATTAGGGTTTTTAACCAATCTTGTGCATCCAATAGGTGTGTTTATGTCATTGGATGATCAATTAGGTCATTTTCGTCCTCCCTAGGCTTATTCTTGTCCAATTAGGGTTTTTAACCAATCTTGTGCATCCAATAACTTTATTTGTGTCATTGAATTAATATTTAGGTCATTTTCGTCCTCCCTAGGCATATTCTTGTCCAATTAGGGTTTTTAACCAATCTTGTGCATCCAATAGGTGTGTTTGTGTCATTGGATGATAGGTCATTTTCGTCCTCGATAGGCTTATTCTTGTCCAATTAGGGTTTTTAACCAATCTTTTGCATCCAATAAGTTTGTTTGTGTCATTGAATTAATATTTAGTTCATTTTCGTCCTCCCTAGGCATATTCTTGTCCAATTAGGGTTTTTAACCAATCTTGTGCATCCAATAAGTTGAGTTGTGTCATTGGATTAACATTTAGGTCATTTTCATTCTCCCTAGGCTTATTCTTGTCGAATTAGGTTTTTAACCAATCTTGTGCATCCAATAAGTTCATTTGTGTCATTGGATTCACATTTAGGTCATTTTCGTCCTCCCTAGGCATATTCTTGTCCAATTAGGGTTTTTAACCAATGTTGTGCATCCAATAGGTGTGTTTGTGTCATTGAATTAATATTTAGGTCATTTTCGTCCTCCCTAGGCATATTCTTTCCCAATTAGGGTTTTTAACCAATCTTGTGCATTCAATAGGTGTGTTTGTGTCATTGGATGATCAATTAGGTTATTTTCGTCCTCCCTAGGCATATTCTTGTCCAATTAGGGTTTTTAACCAATCTTGTGCATCCAATAGGTGTGTTTGTGTCATTGGATTATCAATTAGGTCATTTTCGTCCTCCCTAGGCTTATTCTTGTCCAATTAGGGTTTTTAACCAATCTTGTGCATCCAATAAGTTGAGTTGTGTCATTGGATTAACATTTAGGTCATTTTCATTCTCCCTAGGCTTATTCTTGTCGAATTAGGTTTTTAACCAATCTTGTGCATCCAATATGTTCATTTGTGTCATTGGATTCACATTTAGGTCATTTTCGTCCTCCCTAGGCATATTCTTGTCCAATTAGGGTTTTTAACCAATCTTGTGCATCCAATAGGTGTGTTTGTGTCATTGGATGATCAATTAGGTCATTTTCGTCCTCCCTAGGCTTATTCTTGTCCAATTAGGGTTTTTAACCAATCTTGTGCATCCAATAGGTGTGTTTGTGTCATTGGATGATCAATTAGGTCATTTTCGTCCTCCCTAGGCTTATTATTGGCCAATTAGGGTTTTTAACCAATCTTGTGCATGCAATAAGTTCATTTGTGTCATTGGATGATCAATTAGGTCCTTTTCGTCCTCCTTAGGCATATTCTTGTCCATCTAGGGTTTTAAACCAATCTTGTGCATCCAATAGGTGTGTTTGTGTCATTGGATGATCAATTAGGTCATTTTCGTCCTCCCTAGGCTTATTCTTGTCCAATTAGGGTTTTTAACCAATCTTGTGCATCCAATAGGTGTGTTTGTGTCATTGGATGATCAATTAGGTCATTTTCGTCCTCCCTAGGCTTATTCTTGTCCAATTAGGGTTTTTAACCAATCTTGTGCATCCAATAGGTGTGTTTGTGTCATTGGATGATCAATTAGGTCATTTTTGTCCTCCCTAGGCTTATTTTTGTCCAATTAGTGTTTTTAACCAATCTTGTGCATCCAATAAGTTCATTTGTGTCATTGGATGATCAATTAGGTCATTTTCATCCTCCCTAGGCATATTCATGTCCAACTATGGTTTTTAACCAATCTTGTGCATCCAATAGGTGTGTTTGTGTGATTGGATGATCAATTAGGTCATTTTCGTCCTCCCTAGGCTTATTCTTGTCCAATTAGGGTTTTTAACCAATCTTGTGCATCCAATAGGTGTGTTTGTGTCATTGGATGATCAATTAGGTCATTTTCGTCCTCCCTAGGCTTATTCTTGTCCAATTAGGGTTTTTAACCAATCTTGTGCATCCAATAGGTGTGTTTGTGTCATTGGATGATCAATTAGGTCATTTTTATCCTCCCTAGGCTTATTCTTGTCCAATTAGGATTTTTAACCAATCTTGTGCATCCAATAGGTGTGTTTGTGTCATTGGATGATCAATTAGGTAATTTTCGTCCTCCCTAGGCTTATTCTTGTCCAATTAGGGTTTTTAACCAATCTTGTGCATCCAATAGGTGTGTTTGTGTCATTGGATGATCAATTAGGTCATTTTCGTCCTCCCTAGGCTTATTCTTGTCCAATTAGGGTTTTTAACCAATCTTGTGCATCCAATAGGTGTGTTTGTGTCATTGGATGATCAATTAGGTCATTTTCGTCCTCCCTAGGCTTATTCTTGTCCAATTAGGGTTTTTAACCAATCTTGTGCATCCAATAGGTGTGTTTGTGTCATTGGATGATCAATTAGGTCATTTTCATCATCCCAAGGCTTATTCTTGTCCAATTAGGGTTTTTAACCAATCTTGTGCATCCAATAACTTTGTTTGTGTCATTGAATTAATATTTAGGTCATTTTCGTCCTCCTTAGGCATATTCTTGTCGAATTAGGGTTTTTAACCAATCTTGTGAATCCAATCGGTGTGTTTCTGTCATTGGATGATCAATTAGGTCATTTTCGTCCTCCCTAGGCTTATTCTTGTCCAATTAGGGTTTTTAACCAATCTTGTGCATCCAATAGGTGTGTTTGTGTCATTGGATGATCAATTAGGTCATTTTCGTCCTCCCTAGGCTTATTCTTGTCCAATTAGGGTTTTTAACCAATCTTGTGCATCCAATAGGTGTGTTTGTGTCATTGGATGATCAATTAGGTCATTTTCGTCCTCCCTAGGCTTATTCTTGTCCAATTAGGGTTTTTAACCAATCTTTTGCATCCAATAGGTGTGTTTGTGTCATTGGATGACCAATTAGGTCATTTTCGTCCTCCCAAGGCATATTCTTGTCCAATTAGGGTTTTTAACCAATCTTGTGCATCCCATAGGTGTGTTTGTGGCAATGGATGATCAATTAGGTCATTTTCGTCCTCCCTAGGCTTATTCTTGTCCAATTAGGGTTTTTAACCAATCTTGTGCATCCAATAGGTGTGTTTGTGTCATTGGATGATCAATTAGGTCATTTTCGTCCTCCCTAGGCTTATTCTTGTCCAATTAGGGTTTTTAACCAATCTTGTGCATCCAATAAGTTCATTTGTGTCATTGGATGATCAATTAGGTCATTTTCGTCCACCCTTGGCATATTCTTCTCCAACTAGGGTTTTAAACCAATCTTGTGCATCCAATAGGTGTGTTTGTGCCATTGGATGATCAATTAGGTCATTTTCGTCCTCCCTAGGCTTATTCTTGTCCAATTAGGGTTTTTAACCAATCTTGTGCATCCAATAGGTGTGTTTGTGTCATTGGATGATCAATTAGGTCATTTTCGTCCTCCCTAGGCTTATTCTTGTCCAATTAGGGTTTTTAACCAATCT
Source organism: Cicer pinnatifidum (assembly GCA_037974775.1). Classification (NCBI taxonomy): domain Eukaryota; kingdom Viridiplantae; phylum Streptophyta; class Magnoliopsida; order Fabales; family Fabaceae; genus Cicer; species Cicer pinnatifidum. The sequence continues at coordinate 22,763 of JBBPBR010001446.1, read as the reverse complement.
TGTGCATCCAATAAGTAGAGTTGTGTCATTGGATTAACATTTAGGTCATTTTCGCCCTCCCAAGGCATATTCTTGTCCAATTAGGGTTTTTAACCAATCTTATGCATCCAATAGGTGTGTTTGTGTCATTGGATGATCAATTAGGTCATTTTCGTCCTCCCTAGGCTTATTCTTGTCCAATTAGGGTTTTTAACCAATCTTGTGCATCCAATAGGTGTGTTTGTGTCATTGGATGATCAATTAGGTCATTTTCGTCCTCCCTAGGCTTATTCTTGTCCAATTAGGGTTTTTAACAAATCTTGTGCATCCAATAAGTTCATTTGTGTCATTGGATGATCAATTTAGGTCATTTTCGTCCTCCCTAGGCATATTCTTGTCCAATTAGGGTTTTTAACCAATCTTGTGCATCCAATAGGTGTGTTTGTGTCATTGGATGATCAATTAGGTCATTTTCGTCCTGCCTAGGCTTATTCTTGTCCAATTAGGGTTTTTAACCAATCTTGTGCATCCAATAAGTTGAGTTGTGTCATTGGATTAACATTTAGGTCATTTTCATTCTCCCTAGGCTTATTCTTGTCGAATTAGGTTTTTAACCAATCTTGTGCATCCAATAAGTTCATTTGTGTCATTGGATTCACATTTAGGTCATTTTCGTCCTCCCTAGGCATATTCTTGTCCAATTAGGGTTTTTAACCAATCTTGTGCATCCAAAAGGTGTGTTTATCTCATTGGATGATCAATTAGATCACTTTGATCCTCCCTAGGCTTATTCTTGTCCAATTAGGGTTTTTAACCAATCTTGTGCATCCAATAAGTTCATTTGTGTCATTGGATTAACATTTAGGTCATTTTCATTCTCCCTAGGCTTATTCTTGTCGAATTAGGTTTTTAACCAATCTTGTGCATCCAATAAGTTCATTTGTGTCATTGGATTCACATTTAGGTCATTTTCGTCCTCCCTAGGCATATTCTTGTCCAATTAGGGTTTTTAACCAATCTTGTGCATCCAATAGGTGTGTTTATCTCATTGGATGATCAATTAGGTCACTTTGATCCTCCCTAGGCATATTCTTGCCCAATTAGGGTTTTTAACCAATCTTGTGCATCCAATAAGTTCATTTGTGTCATTGGATTAACATTTAGGTCATTTTCGTCCTCCCTAGGCATATTCTTGTCCAATTAGGGTTTTTAACCAATCTTGTGCATCCAATAGGTGTGTTTGTGTCATTGGATGATCAATTAGGTCATTTACGTCCTCCCTAGGCATATTCTTGTCCAATTAGGGTTTTAAACCAATCTTGTGCATCCAATAGGTGTGTTTGTGTCATTGGATGATCAATTAGGTCATTTTCGTCCTCCATAGGCTTATTCTTGTCCAATTAGGGTTTTTAACCAATCTTGTGCATCCAATAAGTTTGTTTATGTCATTGAATTAATATTTAGGTCATTTTCGTCCTCCCTAGGCATTTTCTGGTCCAATTAGGGTTTTTAACCAATCTTGTGCATCCAATAGGTGTGTTTGTGTCATTGGATGATCAATTAGGTCATTTTCGTCCTCCCTAGGCTTATTCTTGTCCAATTAGGGTTTTTAACCAATCTTGTGCATCCAATAAGTTCATTTGTGTCATTGGATGATCAAATAGGTCATTTTCGTCCTCCCTAGGCATATTCTTGTCCAATTAGGGTTTTTAACCAATCTTGTGCATCGAATAGGTGTGTTTGTGTCATTGGATGATCAATTAGGTCATTTTCGTCCTCCCTAGGCTTTTTCTTGTCCAATTAGGGTTTTTAATCAATCTTGTGCATCCAATAGGTGTGTTTGTGTCATTGAATGATCAATTAGGTCATTTTCGTCCTCCCTAGGCTTATTCTTGTCCAATTAGGGTTTTTAACCAATCTTGTGCATCCAATAGGTGTGTTTGTGTCATTGGATGATCAATTAGGTCATTTTCGTCCTCCCTAGGCTTATTCTTGTCCAATTAGGGTTTTTAACCAATCTTGTGCATCCAACAAGTTTGTTTATGTCATTGAATTAATATTTAGGTCATTTTCGTCCTCCCTAGACATATTCTTGTCCAATTAGGGTTATTAACCAATCTTGTGCATCCAATAGGTGTGTTTGTGTCATTGGATGATCAATTAGGTCATTTTCTTCCTCCCTAGGCATATTCTTGTCCAATTAGGGTTTTTAACCAATCTTGTGCATCCAATAGGTGTGTTTGTGGCAATGGATGATCAATTTGGTCATTTCCGTCCTCCCTAGGCATATTCTTGTCCAATTAGAGTTTTTAACCAATCTTGTGCATCCAATAGGTGTGTTTGTGTCATGGGATGATCAATTAGGTCATTTACGTCCTCCCTAGGCTTATTCTTGACCAATTAGGGTTTTTAACCAATCTTGTGCATCCAATAAGTTCATTTGTGTCATTGGATTAACATTTAGGTCATTTTCGTCCTCCCTAGGCATATTCTTGTCCAATTAGGGTTTTTAACCAATCTTGTGCATCCAATAGGTGTGTTTGTGTCATTGGATGATCAATTAGGTGATTTTCGTCCTCCCTAGGCTTATACTTGTCCAATTAGGGTTTTTAACCAATCTTGTGCATCCAATAAGTTCATTAGTGTCATTGGATTATCAATTAGGTCATTTTCGTCCTCCCTAGGCATGTTCTTGTCCAACTAGGGTTTTTAACCAATCTTGTGCATCCAATAGGTGTGTTTGTGTCATTGGATGATCAATTAGGTCATTTTCGTCCTCCCTAGGCTTATTCTTGTCCAATTAGGGTTTTTAACCAATCTTGTGCATCCAATAAGTTGAGTTGTGTCATTAGATTAACATTTAGGTCATTTTCGTTCTCCCTATGCTTGTTCTTGTCCAATTAGGGTTTTTAACCAATCTTGTGCATCCAATAGGTGTGTTTGTGTCATTGGATGATCAATTAGGTCATTTTCGTCCTCCATAGGCTTATTCTTGTCCAATTAAGGTTTTTAACCAATCTTTTGCATCCAATAAGTTTGTTTGTGTCATTGAATTAATATTTAGGTCATTTTCGTCCTCCCTAGGCATATTCTTGTCCAATTAGGGTTTTTAACCAATCTTGTGCATTCAATAGGTGTGTTTGTGTCATTGGATGATCAATTAGGTCATTTTCGTCCTCCCTAGGCATATTCTTGTCCAATTAGGGTTTTTAACCAATCTTGTGCATCCAATAGGTGTGTTTGTGTCATTGGATGATCAATTAGGTCATTTTCGTCCTCCCTATGCTTATTCTTGTCCGATTAGGGTTTTTAACCAATCTTGTCCATCCAATAAGTTGAGTTGTGTCATTGGATTAACATTTAGTTCATTTTTATTCTCCCTAGGCTTATTCTTGTCGAATTAGGTTTTTAACCAATCTTGTGCATCCAATAAGTTCATTTGTGTCATTGGATTCACATTTAGTTCATTTTCGTCCTCCCTAGGCATATTCTTGTCCAATTATGGTTTTTAACCAATCTTGTGCATCCAATAGGTGTGTTTATCTCATTGGATGATCAATTAGGTCACTTTGATCCTCCCTAGGCTTATTCTTGTCCAATTAGGGTTTTTAACCAATCTTGTGCATCCAATAGGTTCATTTGTGTCATTGGATTAACATTTAGGTCATTTTCGTCCTCCCTAGGCATATTCTTGTCCAATTAGGGTTTTTAACCAATCTTGTGCATCCAATAGGTGTGTTTGTGTCATTGGATGATCAATTAGGTCATTTTCGTCCTCCCTAGGCTTATTCTTGTCCAATTAGGGTTTTTAACCAATCTTGTGCATCCAATAGGTGTGTTTGTGTCATTGGATGATCAATTAGGTCATTTTCGTCCTCCCTAGGCTTATTATTGGCCAATTAGGGTTTTTAACCAATCTTGTGCATGCAATAAGTTCATTTGTGTCATTGGATGATCAATTAGGTCCTTTTCGTCCTCCTTAGGCATATTCTTGTCCATCTAGGGTTTTAAACCAATCTTGTGCATCCAATAGGTGTGTTTGTGTCATTGGATGATCAATTAGGTCATTTTCGTCCTCCCTAGGCTTATTCTTGTCCAATTAGGGTTTTTAACCAATCTTGTGCATCCAATAGGTGTGTTTGTGTCATTGGATGATCAATTAGGTCATTTTCGTCCTCCCTAGGCTTATTCTTGTCCAATTAGGGTTTTTAACCAATCTTGTGCATCCAATAGGTGTGTTTGTTTCATTGGATGGTCAATTAAGTTATTTTCGTCCTCCCTAGGCTTATTCTTGTCCAATTAGGGTTTTTAACCAATCTTGTGCATCCAATAGGTGTGTTTGTGTCATTGGATGATCAATTAGGTCATTTTCGTCCTCCCTAGGCTTATTCTTGTCCAATTAGGGTTTTTAACCAATCTTGTGCATCCAATAAGTTTGTTTGTGTCATTGGATTAACATTTAGGTCATTTTCATCCTCCCTAGGCATATTCTTGTCCAATTAGGGTTTTTAACCAATCTTGTGCATCCAATAGGTGTGTTTGTGTCATTGGATGATCAATTAGGTCATTTTCGTCCTCCCTAGGCTTATTCTTGTCCAATTAGGGTTTTTAACCAATCTTGTGCATCCAATAAGTTCATTAGTGTCATTGGATAATCAATTAGTTCATTTTCGTCCTCCCTAGGCATATTATTGTCCAATTAGGGTTTTTAACCAATCTTGTGCATCCAATAAGTTTGTTTGTGTCATTGAATTAATATTTACGTCATTTTCGTCCTCCCTAGGCATATTATTGTCCAATTAGGGTTTTTAACCAATCTTGTGCATCCAATAAGTTCATTTGTGTTATTGGATTAACATTTAGGTCATATTCGTCCTCCGTAGGCATATTCTTGTCCAATTAGGGTTTTTAACCAATCTTGTGCATCCAATAGGTGTGTTTGTGTCATTGGATGATCAATTAGGTCATTTTCGTCCTCCCTAGGCTTATTCTTGTCCAATTAGGGTTTTTAACCAATCTTGTGCATCCAATAAGTTCATTAGTGTCATTGGATTATCAATTAGGTCATTTTCGTCCTCCCTAGGCATGTTCTTGTCCAACTAGGGTTTTTAACCAATCTTGTGCATCCAATAGGTGTGTTTGTGTCATTGGATGATCAATTAGGTCATTTTCGTCCTCCCTAGGCTTATTCTTGTCCAATTAGGGTTTTTAACCAATCTTGTGCATCCAATAAGTTGAGTTGTGTCATTAGATTAACATTTAGGTCATTTTCGTTCTCCCTAGGCTTGTTCTTGTCCAATTAGGGTTTTTAACCAATCTTGTGCATCCAATAGGTGTGTTTGTGTCATTGGATGATCAATTAGGTCATTTTCGTCCTCCATAGGCTTATTCTTGTCCAATTAAGGTTTTTAACCAATCTTTTGCATCCAATAAGTTTGTTTGTGACATTGAATTAATATTTAGGTCATTTTCGTCCTCCCTAGGCATATTCTTGTCCAATTAGGGTTTTTAACCAATCTTGTGCATTCAATAGGTGTGTTTGTGTCATTGGATGATCAATTAGGTCATTTTCGTCCTCCCTAGGCATATTCTTGTCCAATTAGGGTTTTTAACCAATCTTGTGCATCCAATAGGTGTGTTTGTGTCATTGGATGATCAATTAGGTCATTTTCGTCCTCCCTATGCTTATTCTTGTCCAATTAGGGTTTTTAACCAATCTTGTCCATCCAATAAGTTGAGTTGTGTCATTGGATTAACATTTAGTTCATTTTCATTCTCCCTAGGCTTATTCTTGTCGAATTAGGTTTTTAACCAATCTTGTGCATCCAATAAGTTCATTTGTGTCATTGGATTCACATTTAGTTCATTTTCGTCCTCCCTAGGCATATTCTTGTCCAATTATGGTTTTTAACCAATCTTGTGCATCCAATAGGTGTGTTTATCTCATTGGATGATCAATTAGGTCACTTTGATCCTCCCTAGGCTTATTCTTGTCCAATTAGGGTTTTTAACCAATCTTGTGCATCCAATAGGTTCATTTGTGTCATTGGATTAACATTTAGGTCATTTTCGTCCTCCCTAGGCATATTCTTGTCCAATTAGGGTTTTTAACCAATCTTGTGCATCCAATAGGTGTGTTTGTGTCATTGGATGATCAATTAGGTCATTTTCGTCCTCCCTAGGCTTATTCTTGTCGATTTAGGGTTTTTAACCAATCTTGTGCATCCAATAGGTGTGTTTGTGTCATTGGATGATCAATTAGGTCATTTTCGTCCTCCCTAGGCTTATTCTTGTCCAATTAGGGTTTTTAACCAATCTTGTGCATCCAATAAGTTCATTTGTGTCATTGGATGATAAATTTGGTCATTTTCGTCCTCCATAGGCATATTCTTGTCCAACTAGGGTTTTAAACCAATCTTGTGCATCCAATAGGTGTGTTTGTGTCATTGGATGATCAATTAGGTCATTTTCGTCCTCCCTAGGCTTATTCTTGTCCAATTAGGGTTTTTAACCAATCTTGTGCATCCAATAGGTGTGTTTGTGTCATTGGATGATCAATTAGGTCATTTTCGTCCTCCCTAGGCTTATTCTTGTCCAATTAGGGTTTTTAACCAATCTTGTGCATTCAATAACTTTGTTTGTGTGATTGAATTAATATTTAGGTCATTTTCATCCTCCCTAGGCATATTCTTGTCCAATTAGGGTTTTTAACCAATCTTGTGCATCCAATAGGTGTGTTTGTGTCATTGGATGATCAATTAGGTCATTTTCGTCCTCCATAGGCTTATTCTTGTCCAATTAAGGTTTTTAACCAATCTTTTGCATCCAATAAGTTTGTTTGTGTCATTGAATTAATATTTAGGTCATTTTCGTCCTCCCTAGGCATATTCTTGTCCAATTAGGGTTTTTAACCAATCTTGTGCATTCAATAGGTGTGTTTGTGTCATTGGATGATCAATTAGGTCATTTTCGTCCTCCCTAGGCATATTCTTGTCCAATTAGGGTTTTTAACCAATCTTGTGCATCCAATAGGTGTGTTTGTGTCATTGGATGATCAATTAGGTCATTTTCGTCCTCCCTATGCTTATTCTTGTCCAATTAGGGTTTTTAACCAATCTTGTCCATCCAATAAGTTGAGTTGTGTCATTGGATTAACATTTAGTTCATTTTCATTCTCCCTAGGCTTATTCTTGTCGAATTAGGTTTTTAACCAATCTTGAGCATCCAATAAGTTCATTTGTGTCATTGGATTCACATTTAGTTCATTTTCGTCCTCCCTAGGCATATTCTTGTCCAATTATGGTTTTTAACCAATCTTTTGCATCCAATAGGTGTGTTTATCTCATTGGATGATCAATTAGGTCACTTTGATCCTCCCTAGGCTTATTCTTGTCCAATTAGGGTTTTTAACCAATCTTGTGCATCCAATAAGTTCATTTGTGTCATTGGATTAACATTTAGGTCATTTTCGTCCTCCCTAGGCATATTCTTGTCCAATTAGGGTTTTTAACCAATCTTGTGCATCCAATAGGTGTGTTTGAGTCATTGGATGATCAATTTAGGTCATTTTCGTCCTCCCTAGGCATATTCTTGTCCAATTAGGGTTTTTAACCAATCTTGTGCATCCAATAGGTGTGTTTGTGTCATTGGATGATCAATTAGGTCATTTTCGTCCTCCTAGGCTTATTCTTGTCCAATTAGGGTTTTTAACAAATCTTGTGCAGCCAATAAGTTCATTTGTGTCATTGGATGATCAATTAGGTCATTTTCGTCCTCCCTAGGCATATTCTTGTCCAACTAGGGTTTTTTACCAATCTTGTGCATCCAATAGGTGTGTTTGTGTCATTGGATGATCAATTAGGTCATTTTCGTCCTCCCTAGGCATATTCTTGTCCAACTAGGGTTTTTAACCAATCTTGTGCATCCAATAGGTGTGTTTGTGTCATTGGATGATCAATTAGGTCATTTTCGTCCTCCTTAGGCTTATTCTTGTCCAATTAGGTTTTTTAACCAATCTTGTGCTTCCAATAGGTGTGTTTGTGTCATTGGATGATCAATTAGGTCATTTTCGTCCTCCCTAGGCTTATTCTTGTCCAATTAGGGTTTTTAACCAATCTTGTGCATCCAATAACTTTGTTTGTGTCATTGAATTAATATTTAGGTCATTTTCGTCCTCCCTAGGCATATTCTTGTCCAATTAGGGTTTTTAACCAATCTTGTGCATCCAATAGGTGTGTTTGTGTCATTGGATGATAGGTCATTTTCGCCCTCCCTAGGCTTATTCTTGTTCAATTAGGATTTTTAACCAATCTTGTGCATCCAATAAGTTCATTTGTGTCATTGGATTAACATTTAGGTCATTTTCGTCCTCCCTAGGCATATTCTTGTCCAATTAGGGTTTTTAACCAATCTTGTGCATCCAATAGGTGTGTTTGTGTCATTGGATGATCAATTAGGTCATTTTCGTCATCCCTTGGCTTATACTTGTCCAATTAGGGTTTTTAACCAATCTTGTGCATCCAATAAGTTCATTAGTGTCATTGGATTATCAATTAGGTCATTTTCGTCCTCCCTAGGCATGTTCTTGTCCAACTAGGGTTTTTAACCAATCTTGTGCATCCAATAGGTGTGTTTGTGTCATTGGATGATCAATTAGGTCATTTTCGTCCTCCCTAGGCTTATTCTTGTCCAATTAGGGTTTTTAACCAATCTTGTGCATCCAATAAGTTGAGTTGTGTCATTGGATTAACATTTAGGTCATTTTCGTTCTCCCTAGGCTTGTTCTTGTCCAATTAGGGTTTTTAACCAATCTTGTGCATCCAATAGGTGTGTTTGTGTCATTGGATGATCAATTAGGTCATTTTCGTCCTCCATAGGCTTATTCTTGTCCAATTAATGTTTTTAACCAATCTTTTGCATCCAATAAGTTTGTTTGTGTCATTGAATTAATATTTAGGTCATTTTCGTCCTCCCCAGGCTTATTCTTGTCCAATTAGGGTTTTTAACCAATCTTGTGCATTCAATAGGTGTGTATGTGTCATTGGATGATCAATTAGGTAATTTTCGTCCTCCCTAGGCATATTCTTGTCCAATTAGGGTTTTTAACCAATCTGGTGCATCCAATAGGTGTGTTTGTGTCATTGGATGATCAATTAGGTCATTTTCGTCCTCCCTATGCTTATTCTTGTCCAATTAGGGTTTTTAACCAATCTTGTCCATCCAATAAGTTGAGTTGTGTCATTGGATTAACATTTAGGTCATTTTCATTCTCTCTAGGCTTATTCTTGTCGAATTAGGTTTTTAACCAATCTTGTGCATCCAATAAGTTCATTTGTGTCATTGGATTCACATTTAGGTCATTTTCGTCCTCCATAGGCATATTCTTGTCCAATTATGGTTTTTAACCAATCTTGTGCATCCAATAGGTGTGTTTATCTCATTGGATGATCAATTAGGTCACTTTGATCCTCCCTAGGCTTATTCTTGTCCAATTAGGGTTTTTAACCAATCTTGTGCATCCAATAAGTTCATTTGTGTCATTGGATTAACATTTAGGTCATTTTCGTCCTCCCTAGGCATATTCTTGTCCAATTAGTGTTTTTAACCAATCTTGTGCATCCAATAGGTGTGTTTGTGTCATTGGATGATCAATTTAGGTCATTTTCGTCCTCCCTAGGCATATTCTTGTCCAATTAGGGTTTTTAACCAATCTTGTGCATCCAATAGGTGTGTTTGTGTCATTGGATGATCAATTAGGTCATTTTCGTCCTCCCTAGGCTTATTCTTGTCCAATTAGGGTTTTTAACCAATCTTGTGCATCCAATAGGTGTGTTTGTGTCATTGGATGATCAATTAGGTCATTTTCGTCCTCCCTAGGCTTATTCTTGTCCAATAAGGGTTTTTAACCAATCTTGTGCATCCAGTAGGTGTGTTTGTGTCATTGGATGATCAATTAGGTCATTTTCGTCCTCCCTATGCTTATACTTGCCCAATTAGGGTTTTTAACCAATCTTGTGCATCCAATAGGTGTGTTTGTGTCATTGGATGATCAATTAGGTCATTTTCGTCCTCCCTAGGCTTATTCTTGTCCAATAAGGGTTTTTAACCAATCTTGTGCATCCAATAAGTTCATTTGTCTCATTGGATTAACATTTAGGTCATTTTCGTCCTACCTAGGCATATTCTTGTCCAATTAGGGTTTTTAACCAATCTTGTGCATCCAATAGGTGTGTTTGTGTCATTGGATGATCAATTTAGGTCATTTTCGTCCTCCCTAGGCATATTCTTGTCCAATTAGGGTTTTTAACCAATCTTGTGCATCCAATAGGTGTGTTTGTGTCATTGGATGATCAATTAGGTCATTTTCCTCCTCCCTATGCTTATTCTTGTCCAATTAGGGTTTTTAACCAATCTTGTGCATCCAATAAGTTTGTTTGTTTCATTGAATTAATATTTAGGTCATTTTCGTCCTCCCTAGGCATATTCTTGTCCAATTAGGGTTTTTAACCAATCTTGTGCATCCAATAGGTGTGTTTGTGTCATTGGATGATCAATTAGGTCATTTTCGTCCTCCCTAGGCATATTCTTGTCCAATTAGGGTTTTTTAACGAATCTTGCGCATCCAATAGTTGTGTTTGTGTCATTGGATGATCAATTAGGTCATTTTCTTCCTGCCTAGGCTTATTCTTGTCCAATTAGGGTTTTTAACTAATCTTGTGCATCCAATAGGTGTGTTTGTGTCATTGGATGATCAATTAGGTCATTTTCGTCCTCCCTAGGCTTATTCTTGTCCAATTAGGGTTTTTAAACAATCTTGTGCATCCAATAGGTGTGTTTGTGTCTTTGGATGATCAATTAGGTCATTTTCGTTCTCCGTAGGCTTATTCTTGTCCAATTAGGGTTTTTAACCAATCTTGTGCATCCGATAAGTTTGTTTGTGTCATTGAATTAATATTTAGGTCATTTTCGTCCTCCCTAGGCATATTCTTGTCCAATTAGGGTTTTTAACCAATCTTGTGCATCCAATAGGTGTGTTTGGGTCATTGGATGATCAATTAAGTCATTTATGTCCTCCCTAGGCATATTCTTGTCCAATTAGGGTTTTTATCCAATCTTGTGCATCCAATAGGTGTGTTTGTGTCATTGGATGATCAATTAGGTCATTTTCGTCCTCCCTAGGCTTATTCTTGTCCAATTAGGGTTTTTAACCAATCTTGTGCATCCAATAGGTGTGTTTGTGTCATTGGATGATCAATTAGGTCATTTTCGTCCTCCCTAGGCTTATTCTTGTCCAATTAGGGTTTTTAACCAATCTTGTGCATCCAATAAGTTCATTTGTGTCATTGGATGATCAATTAGGTCATTTTCGTCCTTCCTAGGCATAATCTTGTCCAACTAGGGTTTTAAACAAATCTTGTGCATCCAATAGGTGTGTTTGTGTCATTGGATGATCAATTAGGTCATTTTCGTCCTCCCTAGGCTTATTCTTGTCCAATTAGGGTTTTTAACCAATCTTGTGCATCCAATAGGTGTGTTTGTGTCATTGGATGATCAATTAGGTCATTTTCGTCCTCCCTAGGCTTATTCTTGTCCAATTAGGGTTTTTAACCAATCTTGTGCATCCAATAAGTTCATTTGTGTCATTGGATGATCAATTAGGTCATTTTCGTCCTTACTAGGCATATTCTTGTCCAACTAGGGTTTTAAACCAATCTTGTGCATCCAATAGGTGTGTTTGTGTCATTGGATGATCAATTAGGTCATTTTCGTCCTCCCTAGGCTTATTCTTGTCCAATTAGGGTTTTTAACCAATCTTGTGCATCCAATAGGTGTGTTTGTGTCATTGGATGATCAATTAGGTCATTTTCGTCCTCCCTAGGCTTATTCTTGTCCAATTAGGGTTTTTAACCAATCTTGTGCATCCAATAGGTGTGTTTGTGTCATTGGATGATCAATTAGGTCATTTTCTTCCTCCCTAGGCTTATTCTTGTCCAATTAAGGTTTTTAACCAATCTTGTGCATCCAATAACTTTGATTGTGTCATTGAATTAATATTTAGGTCATTTTCGTCCTCCCTAGGCATATTCTTGTCCAATTAGGGTTTTTAACCAATCTTGTGCATCCAATAGGTGTGTTTGTGTCATTGGATGATCAATTAGGTCATTTTCGTCCTCCCTAGGCATGTTCTTGTCCAACTAGGGTTTTAAACCAATCTTGTGCATCCAATAGGTGTGTTTGTCTCATTGGATGATCAATTAGGTCATTTTCGTCCTCCCTAGGCTTATTCTTGTCCAATTAGGGTTTTTAACCAATCTTGTGCATCCAATAGGTGTGTTTGTGTCATTGGATGATCAATTAGGTCATTTTCGTCCTCCCTAGGCATATTCTTGTCCAGTTAGGGTTTTTAACCAATCTTGTGCATCCAATAAGCGTGTTTGTGTCATTGGATGATCAATTAGGTCATTTTCGTCCTCCCTAGGCTTATTCTTGTCCAATTAGGGTTTTTAACCAATCTTGTGCATCCAATAGGTGTGTTTGTGTCATTGGATGATCAATTAGGTCATTTTCGTCCTCCCTAGGCTTATTCTTGTCCAATTAGGGTTTTTAACCAATCTTGTGCATCCAATAGGTGTGTTTGTGTCATTGGATGATCAATTAGGTCATTTTTGTCCTCCCTAGGCTTATTTTTGTCCAATTAGTGTTTTTAACCAATCTTGTGCATCCAATAAGTTCATTTGTGTCATTGGATGATCAATTAGGTCATTTTCATCCTCCCTAGGCATATTCATGTCCAACTATGGTTTTTAACCAATCTTGTGCATCCAATAGGTGTGTTTGTGTGATTGGATGATCAATTAGGTCATTTTCGTCCTCCCTAGGCTTATTCTTGTCCAATTAGGGTTTTTAACCAATCTTGTGCATCCAATAGGTGTGTTTGTGTCATTGGATGATCAATTAGGTCATTTTCGTCCTCCCTAGGCTTATTCTTGTCCAATTAGGGTTTTTAACCAATCTTGTGCATCCAATAGGTGTGTTTGTGTCATTGGATGATCAATTAGGTCATTTTTATCCTCCCTAGGCTTATTCTTGTCCAATTAGGATTTTTAACCAATCTTGTGCATCCAATAGGTGTGTTTGTGTCATTGGATGATCAATTAGGTCATTTTCGTCCTCCCTAGGCTTATTCTTGTCCAATTTGGGTTTTTAACCAATCTTGTGCATCCAATAAGTTGAGTTGTGTCATTGGATTAACATTTAGGTCATTTTCGTTCTCCCTAGGCTTATTCTTGTCCAATTAGGGTTTTTAACCAATATTGTGCATCCAATAAGTTCATTTGAGTTATTGGATTAACATTTAGGTCATTTTCGTCCTCCCTAGGCATATTCTTGTTTAATTAGGGTTTTTAACCAATCTTGTGCATCCAATAGGTGTGTTTGTGTCATTGGATGATCAATTAGGTCATTTTCGTCCTTCCTAGGCTTATTCTTGTCCAATTAGGGTTTTTAACCAATCTTGTGCATCCAATAGGTGTGTTTGTGTCATTGGATGATCAATTAGGTCATTTTCGTCCTCCCTAGGCTTATTCTTGTCCAATTAGGGTTTTTAACCAATCTTGTGCATCCAATAAGTTCATTTGGGTCATTGGATGATCAATTAGGTCATTTTCGTCCTCCCTAGGCTTATTCTTGTCCAATTAGGGTTTTTAACCAATCTTGTGCATCCAATAGGTGTGTTTGTGTCATTGGATGATCAATTAGGTCATTTTCGTCCTCCCTAGGCTTATTCTTTTCCAATTAGGGTTTTTAACCAATCTTGTGCATCTAATAACACTGTTTGTGTCATTGAATTAATATTTAGGTCATTTTCGTCCTCCCTAGGCATATTCTTGTCCAATTAGGGTTTTTAACCAATCTTGTGCATCCAATAGGTGTGTTTGTGTCATTGGATGATCAATTAGGTCATTTTCGTCCTCCCTAGGCTTATTCTTGTCCAATTAGGGTTTTTAACCAATCTTGTGCATCCAATAGGTGTGTTTGTGTCATTGGATGATCAATTAGGTCGTTTTCGTCGTCCCTAGGCTTACTCTTGTCCAATTAGGGTTTTTAACCAATCTTGTGCATCCAATAGGTGTGTTTGTGTCATTGGATGATCAATTAGGTCATTTTCGTCCTACCTAGACTTATTCTTGTCAAATTAGGGTTTTTAATCAATCTTGTGCATCCAATAACTTTGTTTGTGTCATTGAATTAATATTTAGGTCATTTTCGTGCTCCCTATGCATATTCTTGTCCAATTAGGGTTTTTAACCAATCTTGTGCATCCAATAGGTGTGTTTGTGTCATTGGATGATCAATTAGGTCATTTTCGTCCTCCCTAGGCTTATTCTTGTCCAATTAGGGTTTTTAACCAATCTTGTGCATCCAATAACTTTGTTTTTGTCATTGAATTAATATTTAGGTCATTTTCGTCCTCCCTAGGCATATTCTTGTCCAATTAGGGTTTTTAACCAATCTTGTGCATCCAATAGGTGTGTTTGTGTCATTGGATGATCAATTTAGGTCATTTTCGTCCTCCCTAGGCATATTCTTGTCCAATTAGGGTTTTTAACCAATCTTGTGCATCCGATAGGTGTGTTTGTGTCATTGGATGATCAATTTAGGTCATTTTCGTCCTCCATAAGCATATTCTTGTCCAATTAGGGTTTTTAACCAATCTTGTGCATCCAATAGGTGTGTTTGTGTCATTGGATGATCAATTAGGTCATTTTCGTCCTTCCTAGGCTTATTCTTGTCCAATTCGGGTTTTTACCAAATCATGTGCATCCAATAAGTTCATTTGTATCATTGGATGATCAATTAGGTAATTTTCGTCCTCCCTAGGCATATTCTTGTCCAACTTGGGTTTTAAACCAATTTTGTGCATCCAATAGATGTGTTTGTGTCATTGGATGATCAATTAGGTCATTTTCGTCCTCCCTAGGCTTATTCTTGTCCAATTAGGGTTTTTAACCAATCTTGTGCATCCAATAGGTGTGTTTGTGTCATTGGATGATCAATTAGGTCATTTTCGTCCTCCCTAGGCTTATTCTTGTCCAATTAGGGTTTTTAACCAATCTTGTGCATCCAATAGGTGTGTTTGTGTCATTGGATGATCAATTAGGTCATTTTCGTCCTCCCTAGGCTTATTCTTGTCCAATTAGGGTTTTTAACAAATCTTGTGCATCCAATAAGTTCATTTGTGTCATAGGATGATCAATTAGGTCATTTTCGTCCTCCATAGGCATATTCTTGTCCAATTAGGGTTTTTAACCAGTCTTGTGCATCCAATAGGTGTGTTTATCTCATTGGATGATCAATTAGGTCGCTTTGATCCTCCATAGGCTTATTCTTGTCCAATTAGGGTTTTTAACCAATCTTGTGCATCCAATAAGTTCATTTGTGTCATTGGATTAACATTTAGGTCATTTTCGTCCTCCCTAGGCATATTCTTGTCCAATTAGGGTTTTTAACCAATCTTGTGCATCCAATAGGTGTGTTTGTGTCATTGGATGATCAATTAGGTCATTTTCGTCCTCCCTAGGCTTATTCTTGTCCAATTAGGGTTTTTAACAAATCTTGTGCATCCAATAAGTTCATTTGTGTCATAGGATGATCAATTAGGTCATTTTCGTCCTCCATAGGCATATTCTTGTCCAATTAGGGTTTTTAACCAGTCTTGTGCATCCAATAGGTGTGTTTATCTCATTGGATGATCAATTAGGTCGCTTTGATCCTTCCTAGGCTTATTCTTGTCCAATTAGGGTTTTTAACCAATCTTGTGCATCCAATAAGTTCATTTGTGTCATTGGATTAACATTTAGGTCATTTTCGTCCTCCCTAGGCATATTCTTGTCCAATTAGGGTTTTTAACCAATCTTGTGCATCCAATAGGTGTGTTTGTGTCATTGGATGATCAATTAGGTCATTTTCGTCCTCCCTAGGCTTATTCTTGTCCAATTAGGGTTTTTAACAAATCTTGTGCAGCCAATAAGTTCATTTGTGTCATTGGATGATCAATTAGGTCATTTTCGTCCTCCCTAGGCATATTCTTGTCCAACTAGGGTTTTTAACCAATCTTGTGCATCCAATAGGTGTGTTTGTGTCATTGGATGATTAATTAGGTCATTTTCGTCCTCCCTAGGCATAATCTTGTCCAACTAGGGTTTTTAACCAATCTTGTGCATCCAATAGGTGTGTTTTTGTCATTGGATGAACAATTAGGTCATTTTCGTCCGCCCTAGGCTTATTCATGTCCAATTAGGGTTTTTAACCAATCTTGTGCATCCAATAAGTTCATTTGTGTCATTGGATGATCAATTAGGTCATTTTCGTCCTCCCTAGGCATATTCTTGTCCAACTAGGGTTTTAAACCAATCTTGTGCATCCAATAGGTGTGTTTGTGTCATTGGATGATCAATTAGGTCATTTTCGTCCTTCCTATGCTTATTCTTGTCGAATTAGGGTTTTTAACAAATATTGAGCAGCCAATAAGTTCATTTGTGTCATTGGATTAACATTTATGTCATTTTCGTCCTCCCTAGGCATATTCTTGTCCAATTAGGGTTTTTAACCAAACTTGTGCATCCAATAGGAGTGTTTGTGTCATTGGATGATCAATTTAGGTCATTTTCGTCCTCCCTAGGCTTATTCTTGTCCAATTAGGGTTTTTAACCAATCTTGTGCATCCAATAGGTGTGTTTGTGTCATTGGATGATCAATTAGGTCATTTTCGTCCTCCCTAGGCGTATTCTTGTCCAATTAGGGTTTTTAACCAATCTTGTGCATCCAATAAGTTGAGTTGTGTCATTGGATTAACATTTAGGTCATTTTCGTTCTCCCTAGGCTTATTCTTTTCCAATTATGGTTTTTAACCAATCTTGTGCATCCAATAAGTTCATTTGTGTCATTGGATTAACATTTAGGTCATATCCGTCCTCCCTAGGCATATTCTTGTCCAACTAGGGTTTTTAACCAATCTTGTGCATCCAATAGGTGTGTTTGTGTCATTGGATGATCAATTAGGTCATTTTCGTCCTCCCTAGGCTTATTCTTGTCCAATTAGGGTTTTTAACCAATCTTGTGCATCCAATAGGTGTGTTTGTGTCATTGGATGATCAATTAGGTCATTTTCGTCCTCCCTAGGCTTATTCTTGTCCAATTAGGGTTTTTAACCAATCTTGTGCATCCAATAAGTTCATTTGTGTCATTGGATGATCAATTAGGTCATTTTCGTCCTTCCTAGGCATAATCTTGTCCAACTAGGGTTTTAAACAAATCTTGTGCATCCAATAGGTGTGTTTGTGTCATTGGATGATCAATTAGGTCATTTTCGTCCTCCCTAGGCTTATTCTTGTCCAATTAGGGTTTTTAACCAATCTTGTGCATCCAATAGGTGTGTTTGTGTCATTGGATGATCAATTAGGTCATTTTCGTCCTCCCTAGGCTTATTCTTGTCCAATTAGGGTTTTTAACCAATCTTGTGCATCCAATAAGTTCATTTGTGTCATTGGATGATCAATTAGGTCATTTTCGTCCTTACTAGGCATATTCTTGTCCAACTAGGGTTTTAAACCAATCTTGTGCATCCAATAGGTGTGTTTGTGTCATTGGATGATCAATTAGGTCATTTTCGTCCTCCCTAGGCTTATTCTTGTCCAATTAGGGTTTTTAACCAATCTTGTGCATCCAATAAGTTCATTTGTGTCATTGGATGATCAATTAGGTCATTTTCGTCCTCCCTAGGCTTATTCTTGTCCAATTAGGGTTCTTAACCAATCTTGTGCTTCCAATAGGTGTGTTTGTGTCATTGGATGATCAATTAGGTCATTTTCGTTCTCCCTAGGCTTATTCTTGTCGAATTAGGGTTGTTAACCAATCTTGTGCATCCAATAAGTTCATTTGTGTTATTGGATTAACATTTAGGTCATATTCGTCCTCCCTAGGCATATTCTTGTCCAATTAGGGTTTTTAACCAAACTTTTGCATCCAATAGGTGTGTTTGTGTCATTCGATGATCAATTAGGTCATTTTCGTCCTCCCTAGGCATATTCTTGTCCAATTAGGGTTTTTAACCAATCTTGTGCATCCAATAGGTGTGTTTGTGTCATTGGATGATCAAATAGGTCATTTTCGTCCTCCCTAGGCTTATTCTTGTCAAATTAGTGTTTTTAACAAATCTTGTGCATCCAATAAGTGCATTAGTGTCGTTGGATGATCAATTAGGTCATTTTCGTCCTCCCTAGGCATATTCTTGTCCAATTAGGGTTTTTAACCAATCTTGTGCATCCAATAGGTGTGTTTGTGTCATTGGATGATCAATTAGGTCATTTTCGTCCTCCCTTTGCTTATTCTTGTCCAATTATGGTTTTTAACCAATCTTGTGCATCCAATAGGTGTGTTTGTGTCATTGGATGATCAATTAGGTCATTTTCGTCCTCCCTAGGCATATTCTTGTCCAATTAGGGTTTTTAACCAATCTTGTGCATCCAATAGGTGTGTTTGTGTCATTGGATGATCAATTAGGTCATTTTCGTCCTCCCTAGGCTTATTCTTGTCCAATTAGGGTTTTTAACCAATCTTGTGCATCCAATAAGTTCATTTGTGTCATTGGATTAACATTTAGGTCATTTTCGTCCTCCCTAGGCATATTCTTGTCCAATTAGGGTTTTTAACCAATCTTGTGCATCCAATAGGTGTGTTTGTGTCATTGGATGATCAATTAGGCCATTTTCGTCCTCCCTATGCATATTCTTGTCCAATTAGGGTTTTTAACCAATGTTGTGCATCCAATAACTTTGTTTCTGTCATTTAATTAATATTTAGGTCATTTTCGTCCTCCCTAGGCTTATTCTTGTCTAATTAGGGTTTTTAACCAATCTTGTGCATCCAATAAGTTGAGTTGTGTCATTGGATTAACATTTAGGTCATATTCGTCCTCCCTAGGCTTATTCTTGTCCAATTAGGGTTTTTAACCAATCTTGTGCATCCAATAAGTTCATTTGTTTCATTGGATTAACATTTAGGTCATTTTCGTCCTCCCTAGGCATATTCTTGTCCAATTAGGGTTTTTAACCAATCTTGTGCATCCAATAAGTTTGTTTGTTTCATTGAATTAATATTTAGGTCATTTTCGTCCTCCCTCAGCATATTCTTGTCCAATTAGGGTTTTTAACCAATCTTGTGCATCCAATAGGTGTGTTTGTGTCATTGGATGATCAATTAGGTCATTTTCGTCCTCCCTAGGCTTATTCTTGTCCAATTAGGGTTTTTAACAAATCTTGTGTAGCCAATAAGTTCATTTGTGTCATTGGATTAACATTTAGGTCATTTTCGTCCTCCCTAGGCATATTCTTGTCCAATTAGGGTTTTTAACCAATCTTGTGCATCCAATAGGTGTGTTTGTGTCATTGGATGATCAATTAGGTCATTTTCGTCCTCCCTAGGCTTATTCTTGTCCAATTAGGGTTTTTAACCAATCTTGTGCATCCAATAAGTTCATTTGTGTCATTGGATGATCAATTAGGTCATATTCGTCCTCCCTAGGCATATTCTTGTCCAACTAGGGTTTTAAACCAATCTTGCGCATCCAATAGGTGTGTTTGTGTCATTGGATGATCAATTAGGTCATTTTCGTCCTCCCTAGGCTTATTCTTGTCCAATTAGGGTTTTTAACCAATCTTGTGCATCCAATAACTTTGTTTGTGTCATTGAATTAACATTTAGGTCATTTTCGTCCTCCCTCGGCATATTCTTGTCCAATTAGGGTTTTTAACCAATCTTGTGCATCCAATAGGTCTGTTTGTGTCATTTGATGATCAATTAGGTCATTTTCGTCCTCCCTAATCTTATTCTTGTCCAATTAGGGTTTTTAACCAATCTTGTGCATCCAATAAGTTTGTTTGTTTCATTGAATTAATATTTAGGTCATTTTCGTCCTCCTTAGGCATATTCTTGTCCAATTAGGGTTTTTAATCAATCTTGTGCATCCAATAAGTTGAGTTGTTTCATTGGATTAACATTTAGGTCATTTTCGTCCCCCCTAGGCTTATTCTTGTCCAATTAGGGTTTTTAACCAATCTTGTGCATCCAATAAGTTCATTTGTGTCATTGGATTAACATTTAGGTCATTTTCGTCCTCCCAAGGCATATTCTTGTCCAATTAGGGTTTTTAACCAATCTTGTGCATCCAATAGGTGTGTTTGTGTCATTGGATGATCAATTAGGTCATTTTTGTCCTCCCTATGCTTATTCTTGTCCAATTAGGGTTTTTAACCAATCTTTTGCATCCAATAAGTTTGTTTGTTTCATTGAATTAATATTTAGGTCATTTTCGTCCTCCCTAGGCATATTCTTGTCCAATTAGGGTTTTTAACCAATCTTGTGCATCCAATAGGTGTGTTTGTGTCATTGGATGATCAATTAGGTCATTTTCGTCCTCCCTAGGCTTATTCTTGTCCAATTAGGGTTTTTAACCAATCTTGTGCATCCAATAGGTGTGTTTGTGTCATTGGAAGATCAATTAGGTCATTTTCGTCCTCCCTAGGCTTATACTTGTCCAATTAGGGTTTTTAACCAATCTTGTGCATCCAATAAGTTCATTTGTGTCATTGGATGATCAATTAGGTCATTTTCGTCTTCCATAGGCTTATTCTTGTCCAATTAGGGTTTTTAACCAATCTTGTGCATCCAATAAGTTCATTTGTGTCATTGGATTAACATTTAGGTCATTTTCGTCCTCCCTAGGCTTATTCTTGTCCAATTAGGGTTTTTAACCAATCTTGTGCATCCAATAAGTTTGTTTGTGTCATTGGATTAATATTTAGGTCATTTTCGTCCTCCCTAGGCATATTCTTGTCCAATTAGGGTTTTTAACCAATCTTGCTCATCCAATAGGTGTGTTTGTGTCATTGGATGATCAATTAGGTCATTTTCGTCCTCCCTAGGCTTATTCTTGTCCAATTAGGGTTTTTAACCAATCTTGTGCATCCAATATGTTTGTTTGTGTCATTGAATTAATATTTAGGTCATTTTCGTCCTCCCTAGGCATCATCTTTTCCAATTAGGGTTTTTAACCAATCTTTTGCATCCAATAGGTGTGTTTGTGTCATTGGATGATCAATTAGGTCATTTTCGTCCTCCTTAGGCTTATTCTTGTCCAATTAGGGTTTTTAACCAATCTTGTGCATCCAATAACTTTGTTTGTGACATTGAATTTATATTTAGGTCATTTTCGTCCTCCCTAGGCATATTCTTGTCCAATTAGGGTTTTTAACCAATCTTGTGCATCCAATAGGTGTGTTTGTGTCATTGGATGATCAATTAGGTCATTTTCGTCCTCCCTAGGCTTATTCTTGTCCAATTAGGGTTTTTAACCAATCTTGTGCATCCAATAAGTTCATTTGTGTCATTGGATTAACATTTAGGTCATTTTCATCCTCCCTAGGCATATTCTTGTCCAATTAGGGTTTTTAACCAATCTTGTGCATCCAATAGGTGTGTTTGTGTCATTGGATGATCAATTTAGGTGATTTTCGTCCTCCCTAGGCATATTCTTGTCCAATTAGGGTTTTTAACCAATCTTGTGCATCCAATAGGTGTGTTTGTGTCATTGGATGATCAATTTAGGTCATTTTCGTCCTCCCTAGGCATATTCTTGTCCAATTAGGGTTTTTAACCAATCTTGTGCATCCAATAGGTGTGTTTGTGTCATTGGATGGTCAATTAGGTCATTTTCGTCCTCCCTAGGCTTATTCTTGTCGAATTAGGGTTTTTAACCAATCTTGTGCATCCAATAAGTTGAGTTGTGTCATTGGATTAACATTTAGGTCATTTTCGTTCTCCCTAGGCTTGTTCTTGTCCAATTAGGGTTTTTAACCAATCTTGTACATCCAATAGGTGTGTTTGTGTCATTGGATGATCAATTAGGTCATTTTCGTCCTCCATAGGCTTATTCTTGTCCAATTAGGGTTTTTAACCAATCTTGTGCATCCAATAGATGTGTTTGTGTCATTGGATGATCAATTTGGTCATTTTCGTCCTCCCTAGGCTTATTTTTGTCCAATTTGGGTTTTTAACCAATCTTGTGCATCCAATAGGTGTGTTTGTGTCATTGGATGATCAATTAGGTCATTTTCGTCCTCCCTAGGCTTATTCTTGTCCAATTAGGGTTTTTAACCAATCTTTTGCATCCAATAAGTTGAGTTGTGTCATTGGATTAACATTTAGGTCATTTTCATTCTCCCTAGGCTTATTCTTGTCGAATTAGGTTTTTAACCACTCTTGTGCATCCAATAAGTTCATTTGTGTCATTGGATTCACAATTAGGTCATTTTCGTCCTCCCTAGGCATATTCTTGTCCAATTAGGGTTTTTAACCAATCTTGTGCGTCCAATAGGTGTGTTTATCTCATTGAATTAATATTTAGGTCATTTTCGTCCTCCCTAGGCATATTCTTGTCCAATTAGGGTTTTTAACCGATCTTGTGCATTCAATAGGTGTGTTTGTGTCATTGGATGATCAATTAGGTCATTTTCGTCCTCCCTAGGCATATTCTTGTCGAATTAGGGTTTTTAACCAATCTTGTGCATCCAATAAGTTTGTTTGTGTCATTGAATTAATATTTAGGTCATTTTCGTCCTCCCTAGGCATATTCTTGTCCAATTAGGGTTTTTAACCAATCTTGTGCATTCAATAGTTGTGTTTGTGTCATTGGATGATCAATTAGGTCATTTTCGTCCTCCCTAGGC
>JBBPBR010001445.1:68233-123733 GCA_037974775.1 Cicer pinnatifidum | reverse complement strand
AGGACGAAAATGACCTAATTGATCATCCAATGACACAAACACACCTATTGGATGCACAAGATTGGTTAAAAACCCTAATTGGACAAGAATATGCCTAGGGAGGACGAAAATGACCTAAATTGATCATCCAATGACACAAACACACCTATTGGATGCACAAGATTGGTTAAAAACCCTAATTGGACAAGAATATGCCTAGGGAGGACGAAAATTACCTAAATATTAATTCAATGACACAAACAAAGTTATTGGATGCACAAGATTGGTTAAAAACCCTATCTGGACAAGAATAAGCCTAGGGAGGACGAAAATGACCTAATTGATCTTCCAATGACACAAACACACCTATTGGAAGCACAAGATTGGTTAAAAACCCTAATTGGACAAGAATATGCCTAGGGAGGACGAAAATGACCTAAATGTTAATCCAATGACACAAATGAACTTATTGGATGCACAAGATTGGTTAAAAACCCTAATTGGACAAGAATAAGCCTAGGGAGGACGAAAATGACCTAATTGATCATCCAATGACACAAACACACCTATTGGATGCACAAGATTGGTTAAAAACCCTAATTGGACAAGAATATGCCTAGGGAGGACGAAAATGACCTAAATATTAATTCAATGACACAAACAAAGTTATTGGATGCACAAGATTGGTTAAAGACCCTAATTGGACAAGAATAAGCCTAGGGAGGAGGAAAATGACCTGATTGATCATCCTATGACACAAATAAACTTATTGGATGCACAAGAATGGTTAAAAACCTAATTCGACAATAATAAGCCTAGGGAGAATGAAAATGACCTAAATGTTAATCCAATGACACAACTCAACTTATTGGATGCACAAGATTGGTTAAAAACCCTAATTGGACAAGAATAAGCCTAGGGAGGACGAAAATGACCTAAATGTTAATCCAATGACACAAATGAACTTTTTGGATGCACAAGATTGGTTAAAAACCCTAATTGGACAAGAATAAGCCTAGGGAGGACGAAAATGACCTAATTGATCATCCAATGACACAAACACACCTATTGGATGCACAAGATTGGTTAAAAACCCTAATTGGACAAGAATATGCCTAGGGAGGACGAAAATGACCTAAATGTTCATCCAATGGCACAAACACACCTATTGAAGGCACAAGATTGGTTAAAAACCCTAATTGGACAAGAATAAGCCTAGGGAGGACGAAAATGACCTAATTGATCATCCAATGACACAAACACACCTATTGGATGCACAAGATTGGTTAAAAACCCTAATTGGACAAGAATATGCCTAGGGAGGACGAAAATGACCTAAATGTTAATCCAATGACACAAATGAACTTATTGGATGCACAAGATTGGTTAAAAACCCTAACTGGACAAGAATAAGCCTAGGGAGGACGAAAATGACCTAATTGATCATCCAATGACACAAACACACCTATTGGATGCACAAGATTGGTTAAAAACCCTAATTGGACAAGAATATGCCTAGGGAGGACGAAAATGACCTAAATATTAATTCAATGACACAAACAAAGATATTGGATGCAGAAGATTGGTTAAAAACCCTAATTGGTCAAGAATAAGCCTAGGGAGAACGAAAATGACCGGAATGTTAATCCAATGACACAACTCAACTTATTGGATGCACAAGATTGGTTAAAAACCCTAATTGGACAAGAATAAGCCTAGGGAGGACGAAAATGACCTAATTGATCATCCAATGATACAAACACACCTATTGGATGCACAAGATTGGTTAAAAACCCTAGTTGGACAAGAATATGCCTAGGGAGGACGAAAATGACCTAATTGATCATCCAATGACACCAATGAACTTATTGGATGCACAAGATTGGTTAAAAACCCTAATTGGACAAGAATAAGCCTAGGGAGGACGAAAATGACCTAATTGATCATCCAATGACACAAACACACCTATTGGATGCACAAGATTGGTTAAAAACCCTAATTGGACAAGAATAAGCCTAGGGAGAACGAAAATGACCGAAATGTTAATCCAATGACACAACTCAACTTATTGGATGCACAAGATTGGTTAAAAACCCTAATTGGACAAGAATAAGCCTAGGGAGGACGAAAATGACCTAATTGATCATCCAATGATACAAACACACCTATTGGATGCACAAGATTGGTTAAAAACCCTAGTTGGACAAGAATATGCCTAGGGAGGACGAAAATGACCTAATTGATTATCCAATGACACCAATGAACTTATTGGATGCACAAGATTGGTTAAAAACCCTAATTGGACAAGAATAAGCCTAGGGAGGACGAAAATGACCTAATTGATCATCCAATGACACAAACACACCTATTGGATGCACAAGATTGGTTAAAAACCCTAATTGGACAAGAATATGCCTAGGGAGGACGAAAATGACCTAAATTGATCATCCAATGACACAAACACACCTATTGGATGCACAAGATTGGTTAAAAACCCTAATTGGACAAGAATATGCCTAGGGAGGACGAAAATTACCTAAATGTTAATCCAATGACACAAATGAACTTATTGGATACACAAGATTGGTTAAAAACCCTAATTGGACAAGAATAAGCCTAGGGAGGATCAAAGTGACCTAATTGATCATCCAATGAGATAAACACACCTATTGGATGCACAAGATTGGTTAAAAACCCTAATTGGACAAGAATAAGCCTAGGGAGGACGAAAATGACCTAAATTGATCATCCAATGACACAAACACACCAATTGGATGCACAAGATTGGTTAAAAACCCTAATTGGACAAGAATATGCCTAGGGAGGACGAAAATGACCTAAATGTGAATCCAATGACACAAATGAACTTATTGGATGCACAAGATTGGTTAAAAACCTAATTCGACAAGAATAAGCCTAGGGAGAATGAAAATGACCTAAATGTTAATCCAATGACACTAATGAACTTATTGGATGCACAAGATTGGTTAAAAACCCTAATTGGACAAGTATAAGCCTAGGGAGGACGAAAATGACCTAATTGATCATCCAATGACACAAACACACCTATTGGATGCACAAGATTGGTTAAAAACCCTAATCGGACAAGAATATGCCTAGGGAGGACGAAAATGACCTAAATGTTAATCCAATGACACAAATGAACTTATTGGATGCACAAGATTGGTTAAAAACCCTAATTGGACAAGAATAAGCCTAGGGAGGGCGAAAATGACCTATCATCCAATGACACAAACACACCTATTGGATGCACAAGATTGGTTAAAAACCCTAATTGGACAAGAATATGCCTAGGGAGGACGAAAATAACCTAAATATTAATTCAATGACACAAACAAAGTTATTGGATGCACAAGATTGATTAAAAACCCTAATTGGACAAGAACATGCCTAGGGAGGGCGAAAATGACCTAATTGATCATCCAATGACACTAATGAACTTATTGGATGCACAAGATTGGTTAAAAACCCTAATTGGACAAGAATATGCCTAGGGAGGACGAAAATGACCTAAATTGATCATCCAATGACACAAACACACCTACTGGATGCACAAGATTGGTTAAAAACCCTAATTGGACAAGAATATGCCTAGGGAGGACGAAAATGACCTAAATGTTAATCCAATGACACAAATGAACTTATTGGATACACAAGATTGGTTAAAAACCCTAATTGGACAAGAATAAGCCTAGGGAGGATCAAAGTGACCTAATTGATCATCCAATGAGATAAACACACCTATTGGATGCACAAGATTGGTTAAAAACCCTAATTGGACAAGAATAAGCCTAGGGAGGACGAAAATGACCTAAATATTAATTCAATGACACAAACAAACTTATTGGATGCACAAGATTGGTTAAAAACCCTAATTGGACAAGAATAAGACTAGGGAGGACGAAAATGACCTAATTGATCATCCATAGACACAAACACACCTATTGGATGCACAAGATTGGTTAAAAACCCTAATTGGACAAGAATAAGCCTAGGGAGGACGAAAATGACCTAATTGATCATCCAATGACACAAACACACCTATTGGATGCACAAGATTGGTTAAAAACCCTAATTGGACAAGAATATGCATAGGGAGGACGAAAATGACCTAAATATTAATTTAATGACACAAACAAAGTTATTGGATGCACAAGATTGGTTAAAAACTTTAATTGGACAAGAATAAGCCTAGGGAGGACGTAAATAACCTAATTGATCATCCATTGACACAAACACACCTATTGGATGCATAAGATTTGTTAAAAATCCTAATTGGACAAGAATATGTCTGGGGAGGACGAAAATGACATAAATATTAATTCAAAGACACAAATAAACTTATTGGATCCACAAGATTGGTTAAAAACCCTAATAGGACAAGAATATGCCTAGGGAGGACGAAAATGACCTAATTGATCATCCAATGACACAAACACACCTATTGGATGCACAAGATTGGTTAAAAACCCTAATTGGACAAGAATATGCCTTGGGAGGACGAAAATGACCTAATTGATCATCCAATGACACAAACACACCTATTGGATGCACAAGATTGGTTAAAAACCCTAATTGGACAAGAATATGCCTAGGGAGGACGAAAATGACCTAATTGATCATCCAATGACACAAACACACCTATTGGATGCACAAGATTGGTTAAAAACCCTAATTGGACAAGAATATGCCTAGGGAGGACGAAAATGACCTAAATATTAATTCAATGACACAAACAAAGTTATTGGATGCACAAGATTGGTTAAAAACCCTAATTGGACAAGAATAAGTCTAGGGAGGACGAAAATGACCTAATTGATCATCCAATGACACAAACACACCTATTGGAGGCACAAGATTGGTTAAAAACCCTAATTGGACAAGAATATGCTTAGGGAGGACGAAAATGACCTAAATGTTAATCCAATGACACAAATGAACTGATTGGATGCACAAGATAGGTTAAAAACCCTAATTGGACAAGAATAAGCCTAGGGAGGACGAAAATGACCTAATTGATCATCCAATGACACAAACACACCTATTGGATGCACAAGATTGGTTAAAAACCCTAATTGGACAAGAATATGCCTAGGGAGGAGGAAAATGACCTAAATATTAATTCAATGACACAAACAAAGTTATTGGAGGAACAAGATTGGTTAAAAACACTAATTGGACAAGAATAAACCTACGGAGGACGAAAATGACCTAATTAATCATCCAATGACACAAACACACCTATTGGATGCACAAGATTGGTTAAAAACCCTAATTGGACAAGAATATACCTTGGGAGGACGAAAATTACCTAAATATTAATTCAATGACACAAACAAACTTATTGGATGCACAAGATTGGTTAAAAACCCTAATTGGACAAGAATAAGCCTAGGGAGGACGAAAATGACCTAATTGATCATCCAATGACACAAACACACCTATTGGATGCACAAGATTGGTTAAAAACCCTAATTGGACAAGAATATGCCTAGGGAGGAGGAAAATGACCTAAATATTAATTCAATGACACAAACAAAGTTATTGGAGGAACAAGATTGGTTAAAAACACTAATTGGACAAGAATAAACCTACGGAGGACGAAAATGACCTAATTAATCATCCAATGACACAAACACACCTATTGGATGCACAAGATTGGTTAAAAACCCTAATTGGACAAGAATAAGCCTAGGGAGGACGAAAATGACCTAATTGATCATCCAATGACACAAACACACCTATTGGATGCACAAGATTGGTTAAAAACCCTAATTGGACAAGAATATGCCTAGGGAGGACGAAAATGACCAAAATATTAATTTAATGACATAAACAAACTTATTGGATGCACAAGATTGGTTAAAAACCCTAATTGGACAAGAATAAGCCTAGGGAGGACGAAAATGACCTAATTGATCATCCAATGACACAAACACACCTATTGGATGCACAAGATTGGTTAAAAACCCTAATTGGACAAGAATATGCCTAGGGAGGACGAAAATGACCTAAATGTTAATCCAATGACACAAATAAACATATTGGATGCACAAGATTGGTTTAAAACCCTAATTGGACAAGAATAAGCCTTCGAAGAACGAAAATGACCTAATTGATCATTCAATGACACAAACACACCTATTGGATGCACAAGACTGGTTAAAAACCCTAATTATACAAGAATATGCCTAGGAAGGACGAAAATAACCTAATTGATCATCCAATGACACAAACACACCTATTGGATGCACAAGATTGGTTAAAAACCCTAATTGGACAAGAATAAGCCTAGGGAGGACGAAAATGACCTAATTGATCATCCAATGACACAAACACACCTATTGGATGCACAAGATTGGTTAAAAACCCTAATTGGACAAGAATAAGCCTAGGGAGGACGAAAATGACTTAATTGATCATCCAATGACACAAACACACCTATTGGATGCACAAGATTGGTTAAAAATTCTAATTGGACAAGAATATGCCTAGGGAGGACGAAAATAACCTAATTGATCATCCAATGACACAAAAACACCTATTGGATGAACAAGATTCGTTAAAAACCCTAATTGGACAAGAATATGCCTTGGGAGGACGAAAATGGCCTAATTGATCATCCAATGACACAAACACACCTATTGGATGCACAAGATTGGTTAAAAACCCTAATTGGACAAGAATAAGCCTAGGGAGGACGAAAATGACCTAATTGATCATCCAATGACACAAACACACCTATTGGATGCACAAGATTGGTTAAAAACCCTAATTGGACAAGAATATGCCTAGGGAGGACGAAAATGACCTAAATATTAATTCAATGACACAAACAAAGTTATTGGATGCACAAGATTGGTTAAAAACCCTAATTGGACAAGAATATGTCTAGGGAGGACGAAAATGACCAAAATGTTAATCCAATGACACAAATGAACTTATTGGATGCACAACACTGGTAAAAAACCCTAATTGGACAAGAGTAAGCCTAGGAAGGACGAAAATAACCTAATTGATCATCCAATGACACAAACACACCTATTGGATGCACAAGATTGGTTAAAAACCCTAATTGGACAAGAATATGCCTAGGGAGGACGAAAATGACCTAAATATTAATTCAATGACAAAAACAAAGTTATTGGATGCACATGATTGGTTAAAAACCCTAATTGGACAAGAATAAGCCTAGGGAGGACGAAAATGACCTAATTGATCATCCAATGACACAAACACACCTATTGGATGCACAAGATTGGTTAAAAACCCTAATTGGACAAGAATATGCCTAGGGAGGACGAAAATGACCTAAATTGATCATCCAATGACACAAACACACCTATTGGATGCACAAGATTGGTTAAAAACCCTAATTGGACAAGAATAAACCTAGGGAGGACGAAAATGACCTAATTGATCATCCAATGACACAAACACACCTATTGGATGCACAAGATTGGTTAAAAACCCTAATTGGACAAGAATATGCCAAGGGAGGACGAAAATGACCTAATTGATCATCCATTGCCACAAACACACCTATTGGATGCACAAGATTGATTAAAAACCCTAATTGGACAAGAATATGCCTAGGGAGGACGAAAATGACCTAAATATTAATTCAAGGACACAAACAAAGTTATTGGATGCACAAGATTGGTTAAAAACCCTAATTGGACAAAAATAAGCCTAGGGAGGACGAAAATGACCTAAATGTTAATCCAATGACACAACTCAACTTATTGGATGCACAAGATTGGTTAAAAACCCTAATTGGACAAGAATAAGCCTAGGGAGGACGAAAATGACCTAATTGATCATCCAATGACACAAACACACCTATTGGATGCACAAGATTGGTTAAAAACCCTAATTGGACAAGAATATGCCTAGGGAGGACGAAAATGACCTAATTGATCATCCAATGACACAAACACAACTATTGAATGCACAAGATTGGTTAAAAACCCTAATTGGACAAGAATATGCCTAGGGAGGACGAAAATGACCTAAATATTAATTCAATGACACAAATGAACCTATTGGATGCACAAGATTGGTTAAAAACCCTAATTGGACAAGAATAAGCCAAGGGAGGACGAAAATGACCTAAATGCTAATCCAATGACACAAACACACCTATTGGATGCACAAGATTGGTTAAAAACCCTAATTGGACAAGAATAAGCCTAGGGAGGACGAAAATGACCTAAATTGATCATCCAATGACACAAACACACCAATTGGATGCACAAGATTGGTTAAAAACCCTAATTGGACAAGAATATGCCTAGGGAGGACGAAAATGACCTAAATGTTAATCCAATGACACAAATGAACTTAATGGATGCACAAGATTGGTTAAAAACCCTAATTGGACAAGAATAAGCCTACGGAGGGTTAAAGTGACCTAATTGATCATCCAATGAGATAAACACACCTATTGGATGCACAAGATTGATTAAAACCCTAATTGGACAAGAATATGCCTATGGAGGACGAAAATGACCTAAATGTGAATCCAATGACACAAATGAACTTATTGGATGCACAGGATTGGTTAAAAACCTAATTCGATAAGAATAAGCCTAGGGAGAATCAAAATGACCTAAATGTTAATCCAATGAAACAACTCAACTTATTGGATGCACAAGATTGGTTAAAAACCCTAATCGGACATGAATAAGCCTAGGGAGGACGAAAATGACCTAATTGATCATCCAATGACACAAACACACCTATTGGATGAACAAGATTGGTTAAAAACCCTAATTGGACAAGAATATGCCTAGGGAGGACGAAAATGACCTAATTGATCATCCAATGACACAAACACACCTGTTTAATGCACAAGATTGGTTAAAAACCCTAATTGGACAAGAATATGCCTAGGGAGGACGAAAATGACCTAAATATTAATTCAATGACACAAACAAACTTATTGGATGCACAAGATTGGTTTAAAACCCTAATTGGACAAGAATAAGCCTATGGAGGACGAAAATGACCTAATTGATCATCCTATGACACAAACACGCCTATTGGATGCACAAGATTGGTTAAAAACCCTAATTGGACAAGAATAAGCCTAGGGAGAACGAAAATGACCTAAATGTTAATCCAATGACACAACTCAACTTATTGGATGCACAAGATTGGTTAAAAACCCTAATTGGACAAAAATAAGCCTAGGGAGGACGAAAATGACCTATCTGATCATCCAATGACACAAACACACCTATTGGATGCACAAGATTGGTTAAAAACCTTAGTTGGACAAGAACATGCCTAGGGAGGACGAAAATGACCTAATTGATCATCCAATGACACTAATGAACTTATTGGATACACATGATTGGTTAAAAACCCTATTTGGACAAGAATAAGCCTAGGGAGGACGAAAATG
The DNA here is from genome assembly GCA_037974775.1 of Cicer pinnatifidum. NCBI lineage: Eukaryota > Viridiplantae > Streptophyta > Magnoliopsida > Fabales > Fabaceae > Cicer > Cicer pinnatifidum. The sequence goes on along the minus strand of JBBPBR010001445.1, from coordinate 114,324 downwards.
ACCTAATTGATCATCCAATGACACAAACACACCTATTGGATGCACAAGATTGGTTAAAAACCCTAATTGGAAAAGAATATGCCTAGGGAGGACGAAAATGACCTAATTGATCATCCAATGACACAAACACACCTATTGGATGCACAAGATTGGTTAAAAACCCTAATTGGACAAAAATATGCCTAGGGAGGACGAATATGACCTAAATGTTAATCCAATAACACAAATGAACTTATTGGATGCACAAGATTGGTTAAAAACCCTAATTGGACAAGAATAAGCCTAGGGAGGACGAAAATGACCTAATTGATCATCCAATGACACAAACACACCTATTGGATGCACAAGATTGGTTAAAAACCCTAATTGGACAAGAATAAGCCTAGGGAGAACGAAAATGACCTAATTGATCATCTAATGACACAAACACACCTATTGGATGCACAAGATTGGTTAAAAACCCTAATTGGACAAGAATATGCCTAGGGAGGACGAAAATGACCTAATTGATCATCCAATGACACAAACACACCTATTGGAGGCACAAGATTGGTTAAAAACCCTAGTTGGACAAGAATAAGCCTAGGGAGGACGAAAATGACCTAATTGATCATCCAATTACACAAATGAACTTATTGGATGCACAAGATTGGTTAAAAACCCTAATTGGACAAGAATAAGCCTAGGGAGGACGAAAATGACCTAATTGATCATCCAATGACACAAACACACCTATTGGATGCACAAGATTGGTTAAAAACCCTAATTGGACAAGAATATGCCTAGGGAGGACGAAAATGACCTAAATATTAATTCAATGACACAAACAAAGTTATTGGATACACAAGATTGGTTAAAAACTCTAATTGGACAAGAATAAGCCTGGGGAGGACGAAAATGACCTAATTGATCATTCAATGACACAAACACACCTATTGGAAGCACAAGATTGGTTAAAAACCCTAATTGGACAAGAATATGCCTAGGGAGGACGAAAATGACCTAACTGTTAATCCAATGACACAAATAAACTTATTGGATGTACAAGATTGGTTAAAAACCCTAATTGGACAAGAATAAGCCTAGGGAGGACGAAAATGACCTAATTGATCATCCAATGACACAAACACACCTATTGGATGCACAAGATTGGTTAAAAACCCTAATTGGACAAGAATATGCCTAGGGAGGACGAAAATGACCTAAATGTTAATCCAATTACACAAATGAACTTATTGGATGCACATGATTGGTTAAAAACCCTAATTGGACAAGAATAAGCCTAGGGAGGACGAAAATGACCTAATTGATCATCCAATGACACAAACACACCTATTGGATGCACAAGATTGGTTAAAAACCCTAATTGGACAAGAATATGCCTAGGGAGGACGAAAATGACCTAAATATTAATTCAATGAAATAAACAAACTTATTGGATGCACAAGATTGGTTAAAAACCCTAATTGGACAAGAATAAGCCTAGGGAGGACGAAAATGACCTAATTGATCATCCAATGACACAAACACACCTATTGGATGCACAAGATTGGTTAAAAACCCTAATTGGACAAGAATATGCCTAGGGAGGACGAAAATGACCTAAATGTTAATCCAATGACACAAATAAACATATTGGATGCACAAGATTGGTTTAAAACCCTAATTGGACAAGAATAAGCCTTCGAAGAACGAAAATGACCTAATTGATCATTCAATGACACAAACACACCTATTGGATGCACAAGACTGGTTAAAAACCCTAATTATACAAGAATATGCCTAGGAAGGACGAAAATAACCTAATTGATCATCCAATGACACAAACACACCTATTGGATGCACAAGATTGGTTAAAAACCCTAATTGGACAAGAATAAGCCTAGGGAGGACGAAAATGACCTAATTGATCATCCAATGACACAAACACACCTATTGGATGCACAAGATTGGTTAAAAACCCTAATTGGACAAGAATAAGCCTAGGGAGGACGAAAATGACCTAATTGATCATCCAATGACACAAATGAACTTATTGGATGCATAAGATTGGTTAAAAACCCTAGTTGGACAAGAATATGCCTAGGGAGGACGAAAATGACCTAATTGATCATCCATTGACACAAATGAACTTATTGGATGCACAAGATTTGTTAAAAACCCTAATTGGACAAGAATAAGCCTAGGGAGGACGAAAATGACCCAATTGATCATCCAATGACACAAACACACCTATTGGATGCACAAGATTGGTTAAAAACCCTAATTGGACAAGAATATGCCTAGGGAGGACGAAAATGACTTAAATGTTAATCCAATGACACAACTCAACTTATTGGATGCACAAGATTGGTTAAAAACCCTAATTGGACAAGAACTAGCCTAGCGAGGACGAAAATAACCTAATTGATCATCCAATGACACAAACACACCTATTGGATGCACAAGATTGGTTAAAAACCCTAATTGGACAAGAATAAGCCTAGGGAGGACGAAAATGACCTAATTGATCATCCAATGACACAAACACACCTATTGGATGCACAAGATTGGTTAAAAACCCTAGTTGGACAAGAATATGCCTAGGGAGGACGAAAATGACCTAATTGATCATCCAATGACACAAATGAACTTATTGGATGCACAAGATTGGTTAAAAACCCTAGTTGGGCAAGAATATGCCTAGGGTGGACGAAAATGACCTAATTGATCATCCAATGACACAAATGAACTTATTGGATGCACAAGATTTGTTAAAAACCATAAATGGACAAGAATAAGCCTAGGGAGGACGAAAATGACCTAATTGATCATCCAATGACACAAACACACCTATTGGATGCACAAGATTGGTTAAAAACCCTAATTGGACAAGAATATGCCTAGGGAGGACGAAAATGACCTAAATGTTAATCCAATGACACAACTCAACTTATTGGATGCACAAGATTGGTTAAAAACCCTAATTGGACAAGAATAAGCCTAGGGAGGACGAAAATAACCTAATTGATCATCCAATGACACAAACACACCTAATGGATGCACAAGATTGGTTAAAAACCCTAATAGAACAAGAATATGCCTAGGGAGGACGAAAATGACCTAAATGTTAATCCAATGACACAAATGAACTTATTGGATGCACAAGATTGGTTAAAAACCCTAATTGGACAAGAATAAGCCTCAGGAGGACGAAAATGACCTAAATGCTAATCCAATGACACAACTCAACTTATTGGATGCACATGATTGGTTAAAATCCCTAATTGGGCAAGAATAAGCCTAGGGAGGACGAAAATGACCTAATTGATCATCCAATGACACAAACACTCCTATTGAATGCACAAGATTGGTTAAAAACCCTAATTGGACAAGAATATGCCTAGGGAGGACGAAAATGACCTAAATATTAATTCAATGACACAAACAAACTTATTGGATGCACAAGATTGGTTAAAAACCCTAATTGGACAAGAATAAGCCTATGGAGGACGAAAATGACCTAATTGATCATCCAATGACACAAACACACCTATTGGATGCACAAGATTGGTTAAAAACCTTAATTGGACAAGAATATGCCTAGGCAGGACGGATATGACCTAAATGTTAATCCAATGACACAAATGAACTTATTGGATGCACAAGATTGGTTAAAAACCCTAATTGGACAAGAATAAGCCTAGGGAGACCGAAAATGACCTAAATGTTAATCCAATGAAACAACTCAACTTATTGGATGCACAAGATTGGTTAAAAACCCTAATTGGACAAGAATAAGCCTAGGGAGGACGAAAATGACCTATCTGATCATCCAATGACACAAACACACCTATTGGATGCACAAGATTGGTTAAAAAACCTAGTTGGACAAGAACATGCCTAGGGAGGACGAAAATGACCTAATTGATCATCCAATGACACTAATGAACTTATTGGATGCACAAGATTGGTTAAAAACCCTAATTGGACAAGAATAAGCCTAGGGAGGACGAAAATGACCTAATTGATCATCCAATGACACAAACAAACTTATTGGATGCACAAGATTGGTTAAAAACCCTAATTGGACAAGAATAAGCCTATGGAGGACGAAAATGACCTAATTGATCATCCAATGACACAAACACACCTATTGGATGCACAAGATTGGTTTAAAACCCTAGTTGGAGAAGAATATGCCAAGGGGGGACGAAAATGACCTAATTGATCATCCAATGACACAAACACACCTATTGGATGCACAAGATTGGTTAAAAACCCTAATTGGACAAGAATAAGCCTAGGGAGGACGAAAATGACCTAATTGATCATCCAATGACACAAACACTGGTTAAAAACCCTAATTGGACAAGAATAAGCCTAGGGATGACGAAAATGACCTAATTGATCATCCAATGACACAAACACACCTATTGGATGCACAAGATTGGTTAAAAGCCCTAATTGGACAAGAATATGCCTAGGGAGGACGAAAGTGACCTAATTGATCATCCAATGACACAACTCAACTTATTGGATGCACAAGATTGGTTAAAAACCCTAATTGGACAAGAATAAGCCTAGGGAGGACGAAAATGACCTAATTGATCATCCAATGACACAAACACACCTATTGGATGCACAAGATTGGTTAAAAACCCTAATTGGACAAGAATATGCCTAGGGAGGACGAAAATGACCTAAATATTAATTCAATGACACAAACAAAGTTATTGGATGCAAAGATTGGTTAAAAACCCTAATTGGACAAGAATAAGCCTAGGGAGGACGAAAATGACCTAATTGATCATCCAATGACACAAACACACCTATTGGATGCACAAGATTGGTTAAAAACCCTAATTGGACAAGAATAAGCCTAGGGAGGACGAAAATGACCTAATTGATCATCCAATGACACAAACACACCTATTGGATGCACAAGATTGGTTAAAAACCCTAATTGGACAAGAATATGCCTAGGGAGGACGAAAATGACCTAAATATTAATTCAATGACACAAACAAAGTTATTGGATGCACAAGATTGATTAAAAACCCTAATTTGACAAGAATAAGTGTAGGTAGGATGAAAATGACCTAATTGATCATCCAATGACACAAACACACCTATTGGATGCACAAGATTGGTTAAAAACCCTAATTGGACAAGAATAAGCCTAGGGAGGACGAAAATGACCTAATTGATCATCCAATGACACAAACACACCTATTGGATGCACAAGATTGGTTAAAAACCCTAATTGGACAAGAATATGCCTAGGGAGGACGAAAATGACCTAATTGATCATCCAACGACACAAACACACCTATTGGATGCACAAGATTGGTTAAAAACACTTATTGGACAAGAATATTCCTAGGGAGGACGAAAATGACCTAAATATTAATTCAATGACACAAACAAACTTATCGGATGCAGAAGATTGGTTAAAAACACTAGTTGGACAAGAATAAGCCTAGGGAGGACGAAAATGACCTAATTGATCATCCAATGACACAAACACACCTATTGGATGCACAAGATTGGTTAAAAACCCTAATTGGACAAGAATATGCCTAGGGAGGACGAAAATGACCTAATTGATCATCCATTGACACAAACACACCTATTGGATGCACAAGATTGGTTAAAAACCCTAATTGGACAATAATATGCCTAGGGAGGACGAAAATGACCTAAATGTTAATCCAATGACACAAATGAACTTATTGGATGCACAAGATTGGTTAAAAACCCTAATTGGACAAGAATAAGCCTAGGGAGGACGAAAATGACCTAATTGATCATCCAATGACACAAACACACCTATTGGATGCACAAGATTGGTTAAAAACCCTAATTGGACAAGAATATGCCTAGGGAGGACGAAAATTACCTAAATATTAATTAAATGACACAAACAAAGTTATTGGATGCACAAGATTGGTTAAAAACCCTAATTGGACATGAATAAGCCTAGGGAGGACGAAAATGACCTAATTGATCATCCAATGACACAAACACACCTATTGGATGCACAAGATTGGTTAAAAACCCTAATTGGACAAGAATATGCCTAGGGAGGACGAAAATGACCTAAATATTAAATTAATGACACAAACAAAGTTATTGGATGCACAAGATTGGTTAAAAACCCTAATTGGACAAGAATAAGCCTAGGGAGGACGAAAATGACCTAATTGATCATCCAATGACACAAACACACCTATTGGATGCACAAGATTGGTTAAAAACCCTAGTTGGACAAGAACATGCATAGGGAGGACGAAAATGACCTTAGTGATCATCCAATGACACTAATGAACTTATTGGATGCACAAGATTGGTTAAAAACCCTAATTGGACAAGAATAAGCCTAGGGAGGACGAAAATGACCTAATTGATCATCCAATGACACAAACACACCTATTGGATGCACAAGATTGGTTAAAAACCCTAATTGGACAAGAATATGCCTAGGGAGGACGAAAATGACCTAATTGATCATCCAATGACACAACTCAACTTATTGGATGCACAAGATTGGTTAAAAACCCTAATTGGACAAGAATAAGCCTAGGGAGGACGAAAATAACCTAATTGATCATCCAATCACACAAACATACCTATTGGATGCACAAGATTGGTTAAAAACCCTAATTGGACAAGAATAAGCCTAGGGAGGATGATAATGACCTAATTGATCATCCAATGACACAAACACACCTATTGGATGCACAAGATTAGTTAAAAACCCTAATTGGACAAGAATAAGCCTAGGGAGGACGAAATAGACCTAAATGTTAATCCAATGACACAACTCAACTTATTGGATGCACAAGATTGGTTAAAAACCCTAATTGGACAAGAATAAGCCTAGGGAGGACGAAAATGACCTAATTGATCATCCAATGACACAAACACACCTATTGGATGCACAAGATTGGTTAAAAACCCTAATTGGACAAGAATATGCCTAGGGAGGACGTAAATGACGTAAATATTAATTCAATGACACAAACAAAGTTATTGGATGCACAAGATTGGTTAAAAACCCTAATTGGACTAGAATAAGCATAGGGAGGACGTAAATGACCTAATTGATCATCCAATGACACAAACACACCTATTGGATGCACAAGATTGGTTAAAAACCCTAATTGGACAAGAATATGCCTAGGGAGGACGAAAATGACCTAATTGATCATCCAATGACATAAACACACCTATTGGATGCGCAAGATTTGTTAAAAACCCTAATTGGACAAGAATATGCCTAGGGAGGACGAAAATGACCTAAATGTTAATCCAATGACACAAATGAACTTATTGGATGCACAAGATTGGTTAAAAACCCTAATTGGACAAGAATAAGCCTAGGGAGGACGAAAATGACTTAAATGTTAATCCAATGACACAACTCAACTTATTGGATGCACAAGATTGGTTAAAAACCCTAATTGGAGAAGAATATGACTAGGGAGGACGAAAATGACCTAATTGATCATCCAATGACACAAACACACCTATTGGATGCACAAGATTGGTTAAAAACTCTAATTGGACAAGAATATGCCTAGAGAGGACGAAAATGACCTAATTGATCATCCAATGACACAAATGAACTTATTGGATGCACAAGATTGGTTAAAAACCCTAATTGGACAAGAATAAGCCTATCGAGGACGAAAATGACCTAATTGATCATCCAATGACACAAACACACCTATTGGATCCACAAGATTGGTTAAAAACCCTAATTGGACAAGAATAAGCCTAGGGAGGACGAAAATGACCTAAATGTTAATCCAATGACACAACTCAACTTATTGGATGCACAAGATTGGTTAAAAACCCTAATTGGACAAGAATAAGCCTATGGAGGACGAAAATGACCTAATTGATTATCCAATGACACAAACATACCTATTGGATGCACAAGATTGGTTAAAAACCCTAATTGGACAAGAATAAGCCTAGGGAGGACGAAAATGACCTAATTGATCATCCAATGACACAAACACACCTATTGGATGCACAAGATTGGTTAAAAACCCTAATTGGACAAGAATATGCCTAGGGAGGACGAAAATGACCTAATTGATCATCCAATGACACAAACACACCTATTGGATGCACAAGATTGGTTAAAAACCCTAACTTGACAAGAATATGCCTAGGGAGGACGAAAATGACCTAATTGATCATCCAATGACACAAACACACCTATTGGATGCACAAGATTGGTTAAAAACCCTAATTTGACAAGAATATGCCTAGGGAGGACGAATATGACCTAAATGTTAATCCAATAACTCAAATGAACTTATTGGATGCACAAGATTTGTTAAAAACCCAAATTGGACAAGAATAATCCTAGGGAGAACGAAAATGACCTAAATGTTAATCCAATGACACAACTCAACTTATTGGATGCACAAGATTGGTTAAAAACCCTAATTGGACAAGAATAAGCCTAGGGAGGACGAAAATGACCTAATTGATCATCCAATGACACAAACACACCTATTGGATGCACAAGATTGGTTAAAAACCCTAATTGGACAAGAATATGCCTAGGGAGGACGAAAATGACCTAAATATTAATTCAATGACACAAACAAAGTTATTGGATGCACAAGATTGATTAAAAACCCTAATTTGACAAGAATAAGTCTAGGTAGGACGAAAATGACCTAATTGATCATCCAATGACACAAACACACCTATTGGATGCACAAGATTGGTTAAAAACCCTAATTGGACATGAATAAGCCTAGGGACGACGAAAACGACCTAATTGATCATCCATTGACACAAACACACCTATTGGATGAACAAGATTGGTTAAAAACCCTAATTGGACAAGAATAAGCCTAGGGAGGACGAAAATGACCTAATTGATCATCCAATGACACAAACACACCTATTGGATGCACAAGATTGGTTAAAAACCCTAATTGGACAAGAATATGCCTAGGGAGGACGAAAATGACCTAAATATTAATTCAATGACACAAACAAAGTTATTGGATGCACAAGATTGGTTAAAAACCCTAATTGGACAAGAATAAGCCTAGGGAGGACGAAAATGACCTAATTGATCATCCAATGACACAAACACACCTATTGGATGCACAAGATTGGTTAAAAACCCTAATTGGACAAGAATATGCCTAATGAGGACGAAAATGACCTAAATATTAATTCAACGACACAAACAAAGTTATTGGATGCACAAGATTGGTTAAAAACCCTAATTGGACAAGAATAAGCCTAGGGAGGACGAAAATGACCTAATTGATCATCCAATGACACAAACACACCTATTGGATGCACAAGATTGGTTAAAAACCCTAATTGGACAAGAATAAGCCTAGGGAGGACGAAAATAACCTAATTGATCATCCAATGACACAAACACACCTATTGGATGCCAAAGATTGGTTAAAAACCCTAATTGGACAAGAATATGCCTAGGGAGGACGAAAATGACCTAAATGTTAATCCAATGACACAAATGAACTTATTGGATGCACAAGATTGGTTAAAAACCCTAATTGGACAAGAATATGCCTAGGAAGGACGAAAATGACCTAAATGTTAATCCAATGACACAAATGAACTTATTGGATGGACAAGATTGGTTAAAAACCCTAATTGGACAAGAATAAGCCTAGGGAGGACGAAAATGACATAATTGATCATCCAATGACACAAACACACCTATTGGATGCACAAGATTGGTTAAAAACCCTAATTGGACAAGAATATGCCTAGAGAGGACGAAAATGACCTAATTGATCATCCAATGACACAAATGAACTTATTGGATGCACAAGATTAGTTAAAAACCCTAATTGGACAAGAATATGCCAAGGGAGGACGAAAATGACCTAATTGATCATCTAATGACCCAAACACACCTATTGGATGCACAAGATTGGTTAAAAACCCTAATTGGACAAGAATATGCCTAGGGAGGACGAAAATGACCTAAATGTTAATCCAATGACACAAATGAACTTATTGGATGCACAAGATTGGTTAAAAACCCTAATTGGACAAGAATAAGCCTAGGGAGGACGAAAATGACCTAAATGTTAATCCAATGACACAAATGAACTTATTGGATGCACAAGATTGGTTAAAAACCCTAATTGGACAAGAATAACCCTAGGGAGGACGAAAATGACCTAAATGTTAATCCAATGACACAACTCAACTTATTGGATGCACAAGATTGGTTAAAAACCCTAATTGGACAAGAATAAGCCTATGGAGGATGAAAATGACCTAATTGATCATCCAATGACACAAACACACCTATTGGATGCACAACATTGGTTAAAAACCCTAATTGGACAAGAATATGCCTAGGGAGGACAAAAATGACCTAAATGCTAATCTAATGACACAACTCATCTTATTGGATGTACAAGATTGGTTAAAAACCCTAATTGGGCAAGAATAAGCCTAGGGAGGACGAAAATGACCTAATTGATCATCCAATGACACAAACACACCTATTGGATGCACAAGATTGGTTAAAAAACCCTAATTGGACAAGAATAACCTTAATTGATCATCCAATGACACAAACACACCTATTGGATGCACAAGATTGGTTAAAAACCCTAATTGGACAAGAATAAGCCTAATTGATCATCCAACGACACAAACACACCTATTGGATGCACAAGATTGGTTAAAAACCCTAATTGGACAAGAATAAGCCTAGGGAGGACGAAAATGACCTAATTAATCATCCAATGCCACAAACACACCTATTGGATGCACAAGATTGGTTAAAAACCCTAATTGGACAAGAATATGCCTAGGGAGGACGAAAATGACCTAATTGATCATCCAATGACACAAACACACCTATTGAATGCACAAGATTGGTTAAAAACCCTAATTGGACAAGAATATGCCTAGGGAGGATGAAAATGAACTAAATATTAATTCAATGACACAAACAAACTTATTGGATGCACAAGATTGGTTAAAAACCCTAATTGGACAAGAATAAGCCTAGGGAGGACGAAAATGACCTAATTGATCATCCAATGACACAAACACACCTATTGGATGCACAAGATTGGTTAAAAACCCTAATTGGACAAGAATATGCCTAGGGAGGACGAAAATGACCTAAATATTAATTCAATGACATAAACAAAGTTATTGGATGCACAAGATTGGTTAAAAACCCTAATTGGACAAGAATATGCCTAGGGAGGACGAAAATGACCAAATTGATCATCCAATGACACAAACACACCTATTGGATGCACAAGATTGGTTAAAAACCCTAATTGGACAAGAATATGCCTAGGGAGGACGAAAATGACCTAAATATTAATTCAATGACATAAACAAACTTATTGGATGCACAAGATTGGTTAAAAACCCTAATTGGACAAGAATAAGCCTAGGGAGGACGAAAATGACCTAATTGATCATCCAATGACACAAACACACCTATTGGATGCACAAGATTGGTTAAAAACCTAATTGGACAAGAATAAGCCTTGGGAGGACGAAAATGACCTAATTGATCATCCAATGACACAAACACACCTATTGGATGCACAAGATTGGTTAAAAACCCTAATTGGACAAGAATAAGCCTAGGGAGGACGAAAATGACCTAATTGATCATCCAATGACACAAACACACCTATTGGATGCACAAGATTGGTTAAAAACCCTAATTGGACAAGAATATGCCTAGGGAGGACGAAAATGACCTAAATATTAATTCAATGACACAATCAAAGTTATGGGATGCACAAGATTGGTTAAAAACCCTAATTGGACAAGAATAAGCCGAGGGAGGACGAAAATGACCTAATTGATCATCCAATGACACAAACACACCTATTGGATGCACAAGATTGGTTAAAAACCCTAATTGGACAAGAATAAGCCTAGGGAGGACGAAAATGACCAAATTGATCATCCATTGCGACAAACACACCTATTGGATGCACAAGATTGGTTAAAAACCCTAATTGGACAAGAATATGCCTAGGGAGGACGAAAATGACCTAAATGTTAATCCAATGACACAAATGAACTTATTGGATGCACAAGATTGGTTCAAAACCCTAATTGGACAAGAATAAGCCTTCAGAGGACGAAAATGACCTAATTGATCATTCAATGACACAAACACACCTATTGGATGCAAAAGACTGGTTATAAACCCTAATTGGATAAGAATATGCCTATGAAGGACGAAAATGACCTAATTGATCATCCAATGACACAAACACACCTATTGGATGCACAAGATTGGTTAAAAACCCTAATTGGACAAGAATAAGCCTAGGGAGGACGAAAATGACCTAATTGATCATCCAATGACACAAACACTGGTTAAAAACCCTAATTGGACAAGAATAAGCCTAGGGATGACGAAAATGACCTAATTGATCATCCAATGACACAAACACACCTATTGGATGCACAAGATTGGTTAAAAGCCCTAATTGGACAAGAATATGCCTAGGGAGGACGAAAGTGACCTAATTGATCATCCAATGACACAACTCAACTTATTGGATGCACAAGATTGGTTAAAAACCCTAATTGGACAAGAATAAGCCTAGGGAGGACGAAAATGACCTAATTGATCATCCAATGACACAAACACACCTATTGGATGCACAAGATTGGTTAAAAACCCTAATTGGACAAGAATATGCCTAGGGAGGACGAAAATGACCTAAATATTAATTCAATGACATAAACAAACTTGTTGGATGCACAAGATTGGTTAAAAACCCTAATTGGACAAGAATAAGCCTAGGGAGGACGAAAACGACCAAATTGATCATCCATTGCCACAAACACACCTATTGGATGCACAAGATTGGTTAAAAACCCTAATTGGACAAGAATATGCCTAGGGAGGACGAAAATGACCTAATTGATCATCCAATGACACAAACACACCTATTGGATGCACAAGATTGGTTAAAAACCCTAATTGGACAAGAATATGCCTAGGGAGGACGAAAATGACCTAAATATTAATTCAATGACACAAACAAACTTATTGGATGCACAAGATTGGTTAAAAACCCTAATTGGATAATAATATGCCTAGGGAGGACGAAAATGACCTAATTGATCATCCAATGACACTAATGAACTTATTGGATGCACAAGATTGGTTAAAAACCCTAATTGGACAAGAATAAGCCTAGGGAGGACGAAAATGACCTAATTGATCATCCAATGACACAAACACACCTATTGGATGCACAAGATTGGTTAAAAACCCTAATTGGACAAGAATATGCCTAGGGAGGACGAAAATGACCTAATTGATCATCCAATGACACAAACACACCTATTGGATGCACAAGATTGGTTAAAAACCTTAATTGGACAAGAATAAGCCTAAGGAGGACGAAAATGACCTAATTGATCATCCAATGACACAAACACACCTATTGGATGCACAAGATGGGTTAAAAACCCTAATTGGACAAGAATATGCCTAGGGAGGACGAAAATGACCTAAATGTTAATCCAATGACACAAATGAACTTATTAGATGTACAAGATTGGTTAAAAACCCTAATTGGACAAGAATAAGCATAGGGAGGATGAAAATGACCTAATTGATCATCCAATGACACAAACACACCTATTGGATGCACAAGATTGGTTAAAAACCCTAATTGGACAAGAATAAGCCTAGGGAGGACGAAAATGACGTAATTGATCATCCAATGACACAAACACACCTATTGGATGCACAAGATTGGTTAAAAACCCTAATTGGAAAAGAATATGCCTAGGGAGGACGAAAATGACCTAAATATTAATCCAATGACACAAATGAACTTATTGGATGCACAAGATTGGTTAAAACCCTAATTGGACAAGAATAAGCCTAGGGAGGGCGAAAGTGACCTAATTGATCATCAAATGACACAAACACACCTATTGGATGCACAAGATTGGTTTAAAACCCTAATTGGACAAGAATAAGCCTAGGGAGGACGAAAATGACCTAATTGATCATCCAATGACACAAACACACCTATTGGATGCACAAGATTGGTTAAAAACCCTAATTGGACAAGAATATGCCTAGGGAGGACGAAAATGACCTAATTGATCATCCAATGACACAAACACACCTATTGAATGCACAAGATTGGTTAAAAACCCTAATTGGACAAGAATATGCCTAGGGAGGACGAAAATGACCTAAATATTAATTCAATGACATAAACAAACTTGTTGGAAGCACAAGATTGGTTAAAAACCCTAATTGGACAAGAATATGCCTAGGGAGGACGAAAATGACCTAAATATTAATTCAATGACATAAACAAACTTGTTGGATGCACAAGATTGGTTAAAAACCCTAATTGGACAAGAATAAGCATAGAAAGGACGAAAATGACCTAATTGATCATCCAATGACACAAACACACCTATTGGATGCACAATATTGGTTAAAAACCCTAATTGGACAAGAATAAGCCTAGGGAGGACGAAAATGACCTAATTGATCATCCAATGACACAAATGAACTTATTGGATGCACGAGATTAGTTAAAAACCCTAATTGGAGAAGAATAAGCCTAGGGAGGACGAAAATGACCTAATTGATCATCCAATGACACAAACACACCTATTGGATGCACAAGATTGGTTAAAAACCCTAATTGGACAAGAATATGCATAGGGAGGACGAAAATGACCTAATTGATCATCCAATGACACAAATGAACTTATTGGATGCACAAGATTGGTTAAAAACCCTAATTGGACAAGAATAAGCCTAGGGAGGACGAAAATGACCTAAATGCTAAACCAATGACACAACTCAACTTATTGGATGCACAAGATTGGTTAAAAACCCTAATTGGGCAAGAATAAGCCTAGGGAGGACGAAAATGACCTAATTGATCATCCAATGACACAAACACACCTATTGGATGCACAAGATTGGTTAAAAACCCTAATTGGACAAGAATATGCCTAGGGAGGACGAAAATGACCTAAATATTAATTCAATGACAAAAACAAACTTATCGGATGCACAAGATTGGTTAAAAACCCTAATTGGACAAGAATAAGCCTAGGGAGGACGAAAATGACCTAATTGATCATCCAATGACACAAACACACCTATTGGATGCACAAGATTGGTTAAAAACCCTAATTGGACAAGAATAAGCCTAGGGAGGACGAAAATGACCTAATTAATCATCCAATGCCACAAACACACCTATTGGATGCACAAGATTGGTTAAAAACCCTAATTGGACAAGAATATGCCTAGGGAGGACGAAAATGACCTAATTGATCATCCAATGACACAAACACACCTATTGAATGCACAAGATTGGTTAAAAACCCTAATTGGACAAGAATATGCCTAGGGAGGATGAAAATGAACTAAATATTAATTCAATGACACAAACAAACTTATTGGATGCACAAGATTGGTTAAAAACCCTAATTGGACAAGAATAAGCCTATGGAGGACGAAAATCACCTAATTGATCATCCAATGACACAAACACACCTATTGGATGCACAAGATTGGTTTAAAACCCTAATTGGACAAGAATATGCCTAGGGAAGACGGATATGACCTAAATGTTATTCCAATGACACAAATGAACTTTTTGGATGCACAAGATTGGTTAAAAACCCTAATTGGACAAGAATAAGCCTAGGGAGAACGAAAATGACCTAAATGTTAATCCAATGACACAATTCAACTTATTGGACGCACAAGATTGGTTAAAAACCCTAATTGGACAAGAATAAGCCTAGGGAGGACGAAAATGACCTATCTGATCATCCAATGACACAAACACACCTATTGGATGAACAAGATTGGTTAAAAACCCTAGTTGGACAAGAACATGCCCAGGGAGGACGAAAATGACCTAATTGATCATCCAATGACACTAATGAACTTATTGGATGCATAAGATTGGTTAAAAACCCTAATTGGACAATAATAAGCCTTGGGAGGACGAAAATGACCTAATTGATCATCCAATGACACAAACACACCTATTGGATGCACAAGAAAGGTTAAAAACCCTAATTGGACAAGAATATGCCTAGGGAGGACGAAAATGACCTAATTGATCATCCAATGACACAAACACACCTATTGGATGCACAAGATTGTTAAAAACCCTAATTGGACAAGAATATGCCTAGGGAGGACGAATATTACCTAAATGTTAATCCAATAACACAAATGAACTTATTGGATGCACAAGATTGGTTAAAAACCCTAATTGGACAAGAATAAGCCTAGGGAGGACGAAAATGACCTAAATGCTAATCCAATGACACAACTCAACTTATTGGATGCACAAGATTGGTTAAATACCCTAATTGGGCAAGAATAAGCCTAGGGAGGACGAAAATGACCTAATTGATCATCCAATGACACAAACACTCCTATTGAATGCACAAGATTGGTTAAAAACCCTAATTGGACAAGAATATGCATAGGGAGGACGAAAATGACTTAAATATTAATTCAATGACACAAACAAACTTATTGGATGCACAAGATTGGTTAAAAACCCTTATTGGACAAGAATAAGCCTATGGAGGACGAAAATGACCTAATTGATCGTCCAATGACACAAACACACCTATTGGATGCACAAGATTGGTTAAAAACCCTAATTGGACCAGAATATGCCTAGGGAGGACGAATATGACCTAAATGTTAATCCAATAACACAAATGAACTTATTGGATGCACAAGATTGGTTAAAAACCCTAATTGGACAAGAATAAGCCTAGGGAGAACGAAAATGACCTAAATGTTAATCCAATGACACAACTCAACTTATTGGATGCACAAGATTGGTTAAAAACCCTAATTGGACAAGAATAAGCCTAGGGAGGACGAAAATAACCTAATTAATCTTCTAATGACACAAACACACCTATTGGATGCACAAGATTGGTTAAAAACCCTAATTGGACAAGAATATGCCTAGGGAGGACGAAAATGACCTAAATGTTAATCCAATGACACAAATGAACTTATTGGATGCACAAGATTGGTTAAAAACCCTAATTGGACAAGAATAAGCCTAGGGAGGACGAAAATGACCTAAATGCTAATCCAATGACACAACTCAACTTATTGGATGTACAAGATTGGTTAAAAACCCTAATTGGGCAAGAATAAGCCTAGGGAAGACGAAAATGACCTAATTGATCATCCAATGACACAAACACACCTATTGGATGCACAAGATTGGTTAAAAACCCTAATTGGACAAGAATAAGCCTAATTGATCATCCAATGACACAAACACACCTATTGGAAGCACAAGATTGGTTAAAAACCCTAATTGGACAAGAATATGCCTAGGGAGGACGAAAATGACCTAAATGTTAATTCAATGAC
Source organism: Cicer pinnatifidum (assembly GCA_037974775.1). Classification (NCBI taxonomy): domain Eukaryota; kingdom Viridiplantae; phylum Streptophyta; class Magnoliopsida; order Fabales; family Fabaceae; genus Cicer; species Cicer pinnatifidum. Next base: position 96,905 of record JBBPBR010001445.1, on the reverse strand, counting down.
ACAATCAAAGTTATTGGATGCACAAGATTTGTTAAAAACCCTAATTGGACAAGAATAAGCCTAGGGAGGACGAAAATGAACTAATTGATCATCCAATGACACAAACACACCTATTGGATGCACAAGATTGGTTAAAAACCCTAATTGGACAAGAATAAGCCTAATTGATCATCCAATGACACAAACACACTTATTGGAAGCACAAGATTGGTTAAAAACCCTAATTGGACAAGAATATGCCTAGGGAGGACGAAAATGACCTAAATGTTAATTTAATGACACAATCAAAGTTATTGGATGCACAAGATTGGTTAAAAACCCTAATTGGACAAGAATAAGCCTAGGGAGGACGAAAATGACCTAATTGATCATCCAATGACACAAACACACCTATTGGATGCACAAGATTTGTTAAAAACCCTAGTTGGACAAGAATAAGCCTAGGATGGACGAAAATGACCTAATTGATCATCCAATGACACAAACACACCTATTGGATGCACAAGATTGGTTAAAAACCCTAATTGGACAAGAATAAGCCTAGGGAGGACGAAAATGACCTAATTGATCATCCAATGACACAAACACTGGTTAAAAACCCTAATTGGACAAGAATAAGCCTAGGGATGACGAAAATGACCTAATTGATCATCCAATGACACAAACACACCTATTGGATGCACAAGATTGGTTAAAAGCCCTAATTGGACAAGAATATGCCTAGGGAGGACGAAAGTGACCTAATTGATCATCCAATGACACAACTCAACTTATTGGATGCACAAGATTGGTTAAAAACCCTAATTGGACAAGAATAAGCCTAGGGAGGACGAAAATGACCTAATTGATCATCCAATGACACAAACACACCTATTGGATGCACAAGATTGGTTAAAAACCCTAATTGGACAAGAATATGCCTAGGGAGGACGAAAATGACCTAAATATTAATTCAATGACATAAACAAACTTGTTGGATGCACAAGATTGGTTAAAAACCCTAATTGGACAAGAATAAGACTAGGGAGGACGAAAATGACCTAATTGATCATCCAATGACACAAACACACCAATTGGAAGCACAAGATTGGTTAAAAACCCTAATTGGACAAGAATAAGCCTAGGGAGGACGAAAATGACCTAAATTGATCATCCAATGACACAAACACACCTATTGGAAGCACAAGATTGGTTAAAAACCTAATTCGACAAGAATAAGCCTAGGGAGAATCAAAATGACCTAAATGTTAATCCAATGACACAACTCAACTTATTGGATGCACAAGATTGGTTAAAAACCCTAATTGGACAAGAATAAGCCTAGGGAGGACGAAAATGACCTAATTGATCATCCAATGACACAAACACACCTATTGGATGCACAAGATTGGTTAAAAACCCTAATTGGACAAGAATATGCCTAGGGAGGACGAAAATGACCTAAATGTTAATCCAATGACACAAATGAACTTATTGGATGCACAAGATTGGTTAAAAACCCTAATTGGACAAGAATAAGCATAGGGAGGATTAAAGTGACCTAATTGATCATCCAATGAGATAAACACACATATTGGATGCACAAGATTGGTTAAAAACCCTAATTGGACAAGAATATGCCTAGGGAGGACGAAAATGACCTAAATGTGAATCCAATGACACAAATGAACTTATTGGATGCACAAGATTGGTTAAAAACCTAATTCGACAAGAATAAGCCTAGGAACAATCAAAATGACCTAAATGTTAATCCAATGACACAACTCAACTTATTGGATGCACAAGATTGGTTAAAAACCCTAATTGGACAAGAATAAGCCAAGGGAGGACGAAAATAACCTAATTGATCAACTAATGACACAAACACACCTATTGGTTGCACAAGATTGGTTAAAAACCCTAATTGGACAAGAATATGCCTAGGGAGGACGAAAATGACCTAATTGATCATCCAATGACACAAACACACCTATTGAATGCACAAGATTGGTTAAAAACCCTAATTGGACAAGAATATGCCTAGGGAGGACGAAAATGACCTAAATATTAATTCAATGACACAAATAAACTTATTGGATGCACAAGATTGGTTAAAAACCCTAATTGGACAAGAATATGCCTAGGGAGGACGAAAATGACCTAAATGTTAATCCAATGACACAAATGAACTTATTGGATGCACAAGATTGGTTAAAAACCCTAATTGGACAAGAATAAGCCTAGGGAGGACGAAAATGACCTAAATGTTAATCCATTGAAACAACTCAACTTGTTGGATACACAAGATTGGTTAAAAACCCTAATTGGACAAGAATAAGCCTAGGGAGGACGAAAATGACCTAATTGATCATCCAATGACACAAACACACCTATTGGATGCACAAGATTGGTTAAAAACCCTAATTGGACAAGAATATGCCTAGGGAGGACGAAAATGACCTAATTGATCATCCAATGACAAAAACACACCTATTGGATGCACAAGATTGGTTAAAAACCCTAATTGGACAATAATATGCCTAGGGAGGACGAAAATGACCTAAACATTAATTCAATGAAACAAACAAACTTATTGGATGCACAAGATTGGTTAAAAACCCTAATTGGACAAGAATAAGCCTAGGGAGGACGAAAATGACCTAATTGATCATCCAATGACACAAACACACCTATTGGATGCACAAGATTGGTTAAAAACCCTAATTGGACAAGAATATGCCTAGGGAGGACAAAAATGACCTAAATAATAATTCAATGACATAAACAAACTTATTGGATGAACAAAATTGGTTAAAAACCCTAATTGGACAAGAATATGCCTAGGGAGGACGAAAATGACCTAATTGATCATCCAATGACACAAACACACCTATTGGATGCACAAGATTGGTTAAAAACCCTAATTGGACAAGAATATGCCTAGGGAGGACGAAAATGACCTAAATATTAATTCAATGACATAAACAAACTTGTTGGATGCACAAGATTGGTTAAAAACCCTAATTGGACAAGAATAAGCCTAGGGAGGACGAAAATCACCTAACTGATCATCCAATGACACAAACAAACCTATTGGAAGCAGAAGATTGGTTAAAAACCCTAATTGGACAAGAATATGCCTAGGGAGGACGAAAATGACCTAAATGTTAATCCAATGACACTAATGAACTTATTGGATGCACAATATTGGTTAAAAACCCTAATTGGACAAGAATAAGCCTAGGAAGGACGAAAATGACCTAATTGATCATCCAATGACACAAATGAACTTATTGGATGCACAAGATTAGTTAAAAACCCTAATTGGACACGAATAAGTCTAGGGAGGAAGAAAATAACCTAATTGATCATCCAATGACACAAACACACCTATTGGATGCACAAGATTGGTTAAAAACCATAATTGGACAAGAATATGCCTAGGGAGGATGAAAATGACCTAATTGATCATCCAATGACACAAACACACCTATTGGATGCACAAGATTGGTTAAAAACCCTAATTGGACAAGAATATGCCTAGGGAGGACGAAAATGACCTAAATATTAATTCAATGACATAAACAAACTTGTTGGATGCACAAGATTGGTTAAAAACCCTAATTGGACAAGAATAAGCCTAGGGAGGACGAAAATGACCTAATTAATAATCCAATGACACAAACACACCTATTGGATGCACAAGATTGGTTAAAAACCCTAATTGGACAAGAATAAGCCTAGGGAGGACGAAAATGACCTAATTGATCATCCAATGACACAAACACACCTATTGGATGCACAAGATTGGTTAAAAACCCTAATTGGACAAGAATATGCCTAGGGAGGAGGAAAATGACCTAATTGTTAATCCAATGACACAAATGAACTTATTGGATGCACAAGATTGGTTAAAAACCCTAATTGGACAAGAATAAGCCTAGGGAGGACGAAAATGACCTAAATGCTAATCCAATGACACAACTCAACTTATTGGATGTACAAGATTGGTTAAAAACCCTAATTGGGCAAGAATAAGCCTAGGGAGGACGAAAATGACCTAATTGATCATCCAATGACACAAACACACCTATTGGATGCACAAGATTGGTTAAAAACCCTAATTGGACAAGAATAAGCCTAATTGATCATCCAATGACACAAACATACCTATTGGAAGCACAAGATTGGTTAAAAACCCTAATTGGACAAGAATATGCCTAGGGAGGACGAAAATGAGCTAAATGTTAATTCAATGACACAATCAAAGTTATTGGATGCACAAGATTGGTTAAAAACCCTAATTGGACAAGAATAAGCCTAGGGAGGACGAAAATGACCTAAATGCTAATCCAATGACACAACTCAACTTATTGGATGTACAAGATTGGTTAAAAACCCTAATTGGGCAAGAATAAGCCTAGGGAGGACGAAAATGACCTAATTGATCATCCAATGACACAAACACACCTATTGGATGCACAAGATTGGTTAAAAACCCTAATTGGACAAGAATAAGCCTAATTGATCATCCAATGACACAAACACACTTATTGGAAGCACAAGATTGGTTAAAAACCCTAATTGGACAAGAATATGCCTAGGGAGGACGAAAATGACCTAAATGTTAATTTAATGACACAATCAAAGTTATTGGATGCACAAGATTGGTTAAAAACCCTAATTGGACAAGAATATGCCTAGGGAGGACGAAAATTACCTAATTGATCATCCAATGACACAAACACACCTATTGGATGCACAAGATTGGTTAAAAACCCTTATTGGACAAGAATATGCCTAGGGAGGACGAAAATGACCTAAATATTAATTCAATGACATAAACAAACTTGTTGGATGCACAAGATTGGTTAAAAACCCTAATTGGACAAGAATAAGCCTAGGGAGGACGAAAATGACCTATTTGATCATCCAATGACACAAACACACCAATTGGAAGCACAAGATTGGTTAAAAACCCTAATTGGACAAGAATAAGCCTAGGGAGGACGAAAATGACCTAAATTGATCTTCCAATGACACAAACACACCTATTGGAAGCACAAGATTGGTTAAAAACCCTAATTGGACAAGAATATGCCTAGGGAGGACGAAAATGACCTAAATGTTAATTCAATGACACAATCAAAGTTATTGGATGCACAAGATTTGTTAAAAACCCTAATTGGACAAGAATAAGCCTAGGGAGGACGAAAATGACCTAATTGATCATCCAATGACACAAACACACCTATTGGATGCACAAGATTGGTTAAAAACCCTAATTGGACAAGAATAAGCCTAATTGATCATCCAATGACACAAACACACTTATTGGAAGCACAAGATTGGTTAAAAACCATAATTGGACAAGAATATGCCTAGGGAGGACGAAAATGACCTAAATGTTAATTTAATGACACAATCAAAGTTATTGGATGCACAAGATTGGTTAAAAACCCTAATTGGACAAGAATAAGCCTAGGGAGGACGAAAATGACCTAATTGATCATCCAATGACACAAACACACCTATTGGATGCACAAGATTGGTTAAAAACCCTAATTGGACAAGAATATGCCTAGGGAGGACGAAAATGACCTAAATATTAATTCAATGACATAAACAAACTTGTTGGATGCACAAGATTGGTTAAAAACCCTAATTGGACAAGAATAAGCCTAGGGAGGACGAAAATGACCTAATTGATCATCCAATGACACAAACACACCTATTGGATGCACAAGATTGGTTAAAAACCCTAATTGGACAAGAATAAGCCTAGGGAGGACGAAAATGACCTAATAGATCATCCAATGACACAAACACACCTATTGGATGCACAAGATTGGTTAAAAACCCTAATTGGACAAGAATAAGCCTAGGGAGGACGAAAATGACCAAATTGATCATCCATTGCCACAAACACACCTATTGGATGCACAAGATTGGTTAAAAACCCTAATTGGACAAGAATATGCCTAGGGAGGACGAAAATGACCTAATTGATCATCCAATGACACAAACACACCTATTGGATGCACAAGATTGGTTAAAAACCCTAATTGGACAAGAATATGCCTAGGGAGGACGAAAATGACCTAAATATTAATTCAATGACATAAACAAACTTGTTGGATGCACAAGATTGGTTAAAAACCCTAATTGGACAAGAATAAGCCTAGGGAGGACGAAAATGACCTAATTATTCATCCAATGACACAAACACACCTATTGGATGCACAAGATTGGTTAAAAACCCTAATTGGACAAGAATAAGCCTAGGGAGGACGAAAATGACCTAATTGATCATCCAATGACACAAATGAACTTATTGGATGCACAAGATTAGTTCAAAACCCTAATTGGACAAGAATAAGCCTAGGGAGGATGAAAATGACCTAATTGATCATCCAATGACACAAACACACCTATTGGATGCACAAGATTGGTTAAAAACCCTAATTGGACAAGAATATGCCTAGGGAGGACGAAAATGACCTAAATATTAATTCAATGACACAAACAAACTGATTGGAGGCACAAGATTGGTTAAAAACCCTAATTGGACAAGAATAAGCCTAGGGAGGACGAAAATGACCTAATTGATCATCCAATGACACAAACACACCTATTGGATGCACAAGATTGGTTAAAAACCCTAATTGGACAAGAATAAGCCTAGGGAGGACGAAAATGAGCTAATTGATCATCCAATGACACACACACACCTATTGGATGCACAAGATTGGTTAAAAACCCTAATTGGACAAGAATATGCCTAGGGAGAACGAAAATGACCTAATTGATCATCCAATGACACAAACACACCTATTGGATGCACAAGATTGGTTAAAAACCCTAATTGGACAAGAATAAGCCTAGGGAGGACGAAAATGACCTAATTGTTCATCCAATGACACAAACACACCTATTGGATGCACAAGATTGGTTAAAACCCCTAATTGGACAAGAATATGCCTAGGGAGGACGAAAATGACCTAATTGATCATCCAATGACACAAACACACCTATTGGATGCACAAGATCGGTTAAAAACCCTAATTGGACAAGAATAAGCCTAGGGAGGACGAAAATGACCTAATTGATCATCCAATGACACAAACACACCTATTGGATGCACAAGATTGGTTAAAAACCTTAATCGGACAAGAATATGCCTAGGGAGGACGAAAATGACGTAATTGATATTCGAATGACACAAATGAACTTGTTGGATGCACAAGATTAGTTAAAAACCCTAATTGGACAAGAATAAGCCTAGGGAGGACGAAAATGACCTAATTGATCATCCAATGACACAAACACACCTATTGGATGCACAAGATTGGTTAAAAACCCTAATTGGACAAGAATAAGCCTAGGGAGGACGAAAATGACCTAATTGATCATCCAATGACAAAAACACACCTATTGGATGCACAAAATTGGTTGAAAACCCTAATTGGACAAGAATATGCCTAGGGAGGACGAAAATGACCTAATTGATCATCCAATGACACAAACACACCTATTGGATGCACAGGATTGGTTAAAAACCCTAATTGGACAAGAATAAGCATAGAAAGGACGAAAATGACCTAATTGATCATCCAATGACACAAACACACCTATTGGATGCACAAGATTGGTTAAAAACCCTAATTGGACAAGAATATGCCTAGAGAGGACGAAAATGACCTAATTGATCATCCAATGACACAAACACACCTATTGGATGCTAAAGATCGGTTAAAAACCCTAATTGGACAAGAATAAGCCTAGGGAGGACGAAAATGACCTAATTGATCATCCAATGACACAAACACACCTATTGGATGCACAAGATTGGTTAAAAACCCTAATTAAACAAGAATAAGCCTAGGGAGGACGAAAATGACCTAATTGATCATCCAATGAGACAAACACACTTATTGGAAGCACAAGATTGGTTAAAAACCCTAATTGGACAAGAATAAGCCTAGGGAGGACGAAAATGACCTAAATGTCAATTCAATGACACAACTCAACTTATTGGATGCACAAGATTGGTTAAAAACCCTAATTGGACAAGAATAAGCCTAGGGAGGACGAAAATGACCTAATTGATCATCCAATGACACAAACACACCTATTGGATGCACAAGATTGGTTAAAAACCCTAATTGGACAAGAACAAGCCTAGGGAGGACGAAAATGACCTAAATGTTAATCCAATGACACAAACACACCTATTGGATGCACAACATTGGTTAAAAACCCTAATTGGACTAGAATAAGCTTAGGGAGGACGAAAATGACCTAATTGATCATCCAATGTCACAAACACACCTATTGGAAGCACAAGATTGGTTAAAAACCCTAATTGGACAAGAATATGACTAGGAAGGACGAAAATGACCTAAATGTTAATCCAATGACAGAAATGAACTTATTGGATGCACAAGATTGGTTAAAAACCCTAATTGGACAAGAATAAGCCTAGGGAGGACGAAAATGACCTAATTGATCATCCAATGACACAAACACACCTATTGGATGCACAAGATTGGTTAAAAACCCTAATTGGACAAGAATATGCCTAGGGAGGAGGAAAATGACCTAAAAATTAATTCAATGACACAAACAAAGTTATTGGATGCACAAGATTGGTTAAAAACCCTAATTGGACAAGAATAAGCCTAGGGAGGACGAAAATGACCTAATTGATCATCCAATGACACAAACACACCTATTGGATGCACAAGATTGGTTAAAAACCCTAATTGGACAAGAATATGCCTAGGGAGGACGAAAATGACCTAAATATTAATTCAATGACATAAACAAACTTGTTGGATGCACAAGATTGGTTAAAACCCCTAATTGGACAAGAATAAGCCTAGGGAGGACGAAAATGACCTAATTGATCATCCAATGACACAAACACACCAATTGGAAGCACAAGATTGGTTAAAAACCCTAATTGGACAAGAATAAGCCTAGGGAGGACGAAAATGACCTAAATTGATCATCCAATGACACAAACACACCTATTGGAAGCACAAGATTGGTTAAAAACCTAATTCGACAAGAATAAGCCTAGGGAGAATCAAAATGACCTAAATGTTAATCCAATGACACAACTCAACTTATTGGATGCACAAGATTGGTTAAAAACCCTAATTGGACAAGAATAAGCCTAGGGAGGACGAAAATGACCTAATTGATCATCCAATGACACAAACACACCTATTGGATGCACAAGATTGGTTAAAAACCCTAATTGGACAAGAATATGCCTAGGGAGGACGAAAATGACCTAAATGTTAATCCAATGACACAAATGAACTTATTGGATGCACAAGATTGGTTAAAAACCCTAATTGGACAAGAATAAGCATAGGGAGGATTAAAGTGACCTAATTGATCATCCAATGAGATAAACACACATATTGGATGCACAAGATTGGTTAAAAACCCTAATTGGACAAGAATATGCCTAGGGAGGACGAAAATGACCTAAATGTGAATCCAATGACACAAATGAACTTATTGGATGCACAAGATTGGTTAAAAACCTAATTCGACAAGAATAAGCCTAGGAACAATCAAAATGACCTAAATGTTAATCCAATGACACAACTCAACTTATTGGATGCACAAGATTGGTTAAAAACCCTAATTGGACAAGAATAAGCCAAGGGAGGACGAAAATAACCTAATTGATCAACTAATGACACAAACACACCTATTGGTTGCACAAGATTGGTTAAAAACCCTAATTGGACAAGAATATGCCTAGGGAGGACGAAAATGACCTAATTGATCATCCAATGACACAAACACACCTATTGAATGCACAAGATTGGTTAAAAACCCTAATTGGACAAGAATATGCCTAGGGAGGACGAAAATGACCTAAATATTAATTCAATGACACAAATAAACTTATTGGATGCACAAGATTGGTTAAAAACCCTAATTGGACAAGAATAAGCATAGGGAGGACGAAAATGACCTAATTGATCATCCAATGACACAAACACACCTATTGGATGCACAAGATTGGTTAAAAACCCTAATTGGACAAGAATAAGCCTAGCGAGGACGAAAATGACCTAATTGATCATCCAATGACACAAACACACCTATTGGAAGCACAAGATTGGTTAAAAACCCTAGTTGGACAAGAATATGCCTAGGGAGGACGAAAATGACCTAATTGATCATCCAATGACACAAACACACCAATTGGATGCACAAGATTGGTTAAAAACCCTAATTGGACAAGAATAAGCCTAGGGAGGACGAATATGACCTAAATGTTAATCCAATGACACAACTCAACTTATTGGATGCACAAGATTGGTTAAAAACCCTAATTGGACAAGAATAAGCCTAGGGAGGACGAAAATGACCTAATTGATCATCCAATGACACAAACACACCTATTGGATGCACAAGATTGGTTAAAAACCCTAATTGGACAAGAATATGCCTAGGGAGGAAGAAAGTGACCTAATTGATCATCCAATGACACAAACACAGCTATTGGATGCACAACATTGGTTAAAACCCCTAATTGGACAAGAATATGCCTAGGGAAGACGAAAATGACCTAAATATTAATTCAATGACACAAACAAACTTATTGGATGCACAAGATTGGTTAAAAACCCTAATTGGACAAGAATAAGCCTAGGGAGGACGAAAATGACCTAATTGATCATCCAATGACACAAACACACCTATTGGATGCACAAGATTGGTTAAAAACCCTAGTTGGACAAGAACATGCCCAAGGAGGACGAAAATGACCTAATTGATCATCCAATGACACTAATGAACTTATTGGATGCACAAGATTGGTTAAAAACCCTAATTGGACAAGAATAAGCCTAGGGAGGACGAAAATGACCTAATTGATCATCCAATGACACAAACACACCTATTGGATGCACAAGATTGGTTAAAAACCCTAATTGGACAAGAATAAGCCTAGGGAGGACGAAAATGACCTAATTGTTCATCCAATGACACAAACACACCTATTGGATGCACAAAATTGGTTAAAAACCCTAATTGGACAAGAATAAGCCTAGGGAGGACGAAAATGACCTAATTGTTCATCCAATGACACAAACACACCTATTGGATGCACAAGATTGGTTAAAAACCCTAGTTGGACAAGAACATGCCTAGAGAGGACGAAAATGACCTAATTGATCATCCAATGACACTAATGAACTTATTGGATGCACAAGATTGGTTAAAAACCCTAATTGGACAAGAATAAGCCTAGGGAGGACGAAAATGACCTAATTGATCATCCAATGACACAAACACACCTATTGGATGCACAAGATTGGTTAAAAACCCTAATTGGACAAGAATATGCCTAGGGAGGACGAAAATGACCTAATTGGTCATCCAATGACACAAACACACCTATTGGATGCACAAGATTGGTTAAAAACCCTAATTGGACAAGAATAAGCCTAGGGAGGACGAAAATAACCTAATTGATCATCCAATGACACAAACACACCTATTGGATGCACAAGATTGGTTAAAAACCCTAATTGGACAAGAATATGCCTAGGCAGGACGAAAATGATCTAAATGTTAATCCAATGACACAAATGAACTTATTGGATGCACAAGATTGGTTAAAAACCCTAATTGGACAAGAATAAGCCTAGGGAGGACGAAAATGACCTAATTGATCATCCAATGACACAAACACACCTATTGGATGCACAAGATTGGTTAAAAACCCTAATTGGACAAGAATATGCCTAGGGAGGACGAAAATGACCTAATTGATCATCCAATGACACAAACGCACCTATTGGATGCACAAGATTGGTTAAAAACCCTAATTGGACAAGAATATGCCTAGAGAGGACGAAAATGACCTAATTGATCATCCAATGACACAAACACACCTATTGGATGCACAAGATCGGTTAAAAACCCTAATTGGACAAAAATAAGCCTAGGGAGGACGAAAATGACCTAATTGATCATCCAATGACACAAACACACCTATTGGATGCACAAGATTGGTTAAAAACCCTAATTGGACAAGAATATGCCTAGAGAGGACGAAAATGACCTAATTGATCATCCAATGACACAAATGAACTTATTGGATGCACAAGATTAGTTAAAAACCCTAATTGGACAAGAATAAGCCTAGGGAGGACGAAAATAACCTAATTGATCATCCAATGACACAAACACACCTATTGGATGCACAAGATTGGTCTAAAACTCTAATTGGACAAGAATATGCCTAGGGAGGACGAAAATGACCTAAATGTTAATCCAATGACACAAATGAACTTATTAGATGTACAAGATTGGTTAAAAACCCTAATTGGACAAGAATAAGTCTAGGGAGGACGAAAATGACCTAATTGATCATCTAATGACACAAACACACCTATTGGATGCACAAGATTGGTTAAAAACCCTAATTGGACAAGAATAAGCCTAGGGAGGACGAAAATGACCTAATTGATCATCCAATGACACAAACACACCTATTGGATGCACAAGATTGGTTAAAAACCCTAATTGGACAAGAATATGCCTAGGGAGGACGAAAATGACCTAATTGATCATCCAATGACACAAATGAACTTATTGGATGCACAAGATTAGTTAAAAACCCTAATTGGACAAGAATAAGCCTAGGGAAGACGAAAATAACCTAATTGATCATCCAATGACACAAACACACCTATTGGATGCACAAGTTTGGTCTAAAACTCTAATTGGACAAGAATACGCCTAGGGAGGACGAAAATGACCTAAATGTTAATCCAACGACACAAATGAACTTATTGGATGCACAAGATTGGTTAAAAACCCTAATTGGACAAGAATAAGCCTAGGGAGGACGAAAATGACCTAATTGATCATCCAATGACACAAACACACCTATTGGATGCACAAGATTGGTTAAAAACCCTAATTGGACAAGAATATGCCTAGGGAGGACGAAAATGACCTAATTGATCATCCAATGACACAAATGAACTTATTGGATGCACACGATTAGTTAAAAACCCTAATTGGACAAGAATAAGCCTAGGGAGGACGAAAGTGACCTAATTGATCATCCAATGACACAAACACACCTATTGGATGCACAAGATTGGTTAAAAAGCCTAATTGGACAAGAATATTCCTAGGGAGGACGAAAATGACCTACATATTAATTCAATGACATAAACAAACTTATTGGATGAACAAAATTGGTTAAAAACCCTAATTGGACAAGAATATGCCTACGGAGGACGAAAATGACCTAATTGATCATCCAATGACACAAACACACCTATTGGATGCACAAGATTGGTTAAAAACCCTAATTGGACAAGAATATGCCTAGGGAGGACGAAAATGACCTAAATATTAATTCAATGACATAAACAAACTTATTGGATGCACAAGATTGGTTAAAAACCCTAATTGGACAAGAATAAGCCTAGGGAGGACGAAAATGACCTAATTGATCATCCAATGTCACAAACACACCTATTGGAAGCACAAGATTGGTTAAAAACCCTAATTGGACAAGAATATGCTTAGGGAGGACGAAAATGACCTAATTGATCATCCAATGACACAAACACACCTATTGGATGCACAATATTGGTTAAAAACCCTAATTGGACAAGAATATGCCTAGGGAGGACGAAAATGACCTAAATATTAGTCCAATGAAACAAACAAACTTATTGGATGCACAAGATTGGTTAAAAACCCTAATTGGACAAGAATAAGCCTAGGGAGGACGAAAATGACCTAATTGATCATCCAATGACACAAACACACCTATTGGATGCACAAGATTGGTTAAAAACCCTAATTGGACAAGAATATGCCTAGGGAGGACGAAAATGACCTAAATATTAATTCAATGACATAAACAAACTTATTGGATGCACAAGATTGGTTAAAAACCCTAATTGGACAAGAATAAGCCTAGGGAGGACGAAAATGACCTAATTGATCATCCAATGACACAAACACACCTATTGGATGCACAAGATTGGATAAAAACCCTAATTGGACAAGAATATTCCTAGGGAGGACGAAAATGACCTAAATATTAATTCAATGACATAAACAAACTTATTGGATGCACAAAATTGGTTAAAAACCCTAATTGGACAAGAATGTGCCTAGGGAGGACGAAAATGACCTAATTGATCATCCAATGACACAAACACACCTATTGGATGCACAAGATTGGTTAAAAACCCTAATTGGACAAGAATATGCCTAGGGAGGACGAAAATGACCTAAATATTAATTCAATGACATAAACAAACTTGTTGGATGCACAAGATTGGTTAAAAACCCTAATTGGACAAGAATAAGCCTAGGGAGGACGAAAACGACCAAATTGATCATCCATTGCCACAAACACACCTATTGGATGCACAAGATTGGTTAAAAACCCTAATTGGACAAGAATATGCCTAGGGAGGACGAAAATGACCTAATTGATCATCCAATGACACAAACACACCTATTGGATGCACAAGATTGGTTAAAAACCCTAATTGGACAAGAATATGCCTAGGGAGGACGAAAATGACCTAAATATTAATTCAATGAAACACACAAACTTATTGGATGCACAAGATTGGTTAAAAACCCTAATTGGACAAGAATAAGCCTAGGGAGGACGAAAATGACCTAATTGATCATCCAATGACACAAACACACCTATTGGATGCACAAGATTGGTTAAAAACCCTAATTGGACAAGAATAAGCCTAGGGAGGACGAAAATGACCTAATTGATCATCCAATGACACAAACACACCTATTGGATGCACAAGATCAGTGAAAAACCCTAGTTGGACAAGAATATGCCTAGGGAGGACGAAAATGACCTAATTGATCATTCAATGACACAAATGAACTTATTGGATGCACAAGATTGGTTAAAAACCCTAATTGGACAAGAATAAGCCTAGGGAGGACGAAAATGACCTAATTGATCATCCAATGACACAAACACACCTATTGGATGCACAAGATTGGTTAAAAACCCTAATTGGACAAGAATAAGCCTAGGGAGGACGAAAATGACCTAAATTGATCATCCAATGACACAAACACACCTATTGGAAGCACAAGATTGGTTAAAAACCCTAATTGGACAAGAATATGCCTAGGGAGGACGAAAATGACCTAAATGTTAATTCAATGACACAATCAAAGTTATTGGATGCAGAAGATTTGTTAAAAACCCTAATTGGACAAGAATAAGCCTAGGGAGGACGAAAATGACCTAATTGATCATCCAATGACACAAACACACCTATTGGATGCACAAGATTGGTTAAAAAGCCTAATTGGACAAGAATAAGCCTAATTGATCATCCAATGACACAAACACACTTATTGGAAGGACAAGATTGGTTAAAAACCCTAATTGGACAAGAATATGCCTAGGGAGGACGAAAATAACCTAAATGTTAATTCAATGACACAATCAAAGTTATTGGATGCACAAGATTGGTTAGAAACCCTAATTGCACAAGAATAAGCCTAGGGAGGACGAAAATGACCTAGTTGATCATCCAATGACACAAACACACCTATTGGATGCACAAGATTGGTTAAAAACCCTAATTGGACAAGAATAAGCCTAGGGAGGACGAAAATGACCTAATTGATCATCCAATGACAGAAACACACCTATTGGACGCACAAGATTGGTTAAAAACCCTAATTGGACAAGAATATGCCTAGGGAGGACGAAAATGACCTAAATATTAATTCAATGACATAAACAAACTTATTGGATGCACAAGATTGGTTAAAAATCCTAATTGGACAAGAATAAGCCTAGGGA
Source organism: Cicer pinnatifidum (assembly GCA_037974775.1). NCBI lineage: Eukaryota > Viridiplantae > Streptophyta > Magnoliopsida > Fabales > Fabaceae > Cicer > Cicer pinnatifidum. Next base: position 81,058 of record JBBPBR010001445.1, on the reverse strand, counting down.
GGACGAAAATGACCTAATTGATCATCCAATGACACAAACACACCTATTGGATGCACAAGATTGGTTAAAAACCATAGTTGGACAAGAACATGCCTAGGAAGGACGAAAATGACCTAATTGATCATCCAATGACACCAATGAACTTATTGGATGCACAAGATTGGTTAAAAACCCTAATTGGACAAGAATAAGCCTAGGGAGGACGAAAATGACCTAATTGATCATCCAATGACACAAACACACCTATTGGATGCACAAGATTGGTTAAAAACCCTAATTGGACAAGAATATGCCTAGGGAGGACGAAAATGACCTAAATATTAATTCAATGACATAAACAAACTTGTTGGATGCACAAGATTGGTTAAAAACCCTAATTGGACAAGAATAAGACTAGGGAGGACGAAAATGACCTAATTGATCATCCAATGACACAAACACACCAATTGGAAGCACAAGATTGGTTAAAAACCCTAATTGGACAAGAATAAGCCTAGGGAGGACGAAAATGACCTAAATTGATCATCCAATGACACAAACACACCTATTGGAAGCACAAGATTGGTTAAAAACCCTAATTGGACAAGAATATGCCTAGGGAGGACGAAAATGACCTAAATGTTAATTCAATGACACAATCAAAGTTATTGGATGCAGAAGATTTGTTAAAAACCCTAATTGGACAAGAATAAGCCTAGGGAGGACGAAAATGACCTAATTGATCATCCAATGACACAAACACACCTATTGGATGCACAAGATTGGTTAAAAACCCTAATTGGACAAGAATATGCCTAGGGAGGACGAAAATGACCTAATTGATCATCCATTGACACAAATGAACTTATTGGATGCACAACATTTGTTAAAAACCCTAATTGGACAAGAATAAGCCTAGGGAGGAATAAAATGACCCAATTGATAATCCAATGACACAAACACACCTATTGGATGCACAAGATTGGTTAAAAACCCTAGTTGGACAAGAATATGCCTAGGGAGGACGAAAATGACCTAATTGATCATCCAATGACACAAATGAACTTATTGGATGCACAAGATTGGTTAAAAACCCTAATTGGACAAGAATAGGCCTAGGGAGGACGAAAATGACCTAATTGATCATCCAATGACACAAACACATCTATTGGATGCACAAGATTGGTTAAAAACCCTAATTGGACAAGAATATGCCGAGGGAGGACGAGAATGACCTAAATGTTAATCCAATGACACAAATCAGCTTATTGGATGCACAAGATTGGTTAAAAACCCTAATTGGACAAGAATAAGCCTAGGGAGGACGAAAATGACCTAATTGATCATCTAATGACACAAACACACCTATTGGATGCACAAGATTGGTTAAAAACCCTAATTGGACAAGAATATGCCTAGGGAGGACGAAAATGACCTAAATATTAATTCAATGACATAAACAAACTTATTGGATGCACAAGATTGGTTAAAAACCCTAATTGGACAAGAATAAGCCTAGGGAGGACGAAAATGACCTAATTGATCATCCAATGTCACAAACACACCTATTGGAAGCACAAGATTGGTTAAAAACCCTAATTGGACAAGAATATGCCTATGGAGGACGAAAATGACCTAATTGATCATCCAATGACACAAACACACCTATTGGATGCTCAATATTGGTTAAAAACCCTAATTGGACAAGAATATGCCTAGGGAGGACGAAAATGACCTAAATATTAGTTCAATGAAACAAACAAACTTATTGGATGCACAAGATTGGTTAAAAACCCTAATTGGACAAGAATAAGCATAGGGAGGACGAAAATGACCTAATTGATCATCCAATGACACAAACACACCTATTGGATGCACAAGATTGGTTAAAAACCCTAATTGGACAAGAATATGCCTAGGGAGGACGAAAATGACCAAAATATTAATTCAATGAAACAAACAAACTTATTGGATGCACAAGATTGGTTAAAAACCCTAATTGGACAAGAATAAGCCTAGGGAGGACGAAAATGACCTAATTGATCATCCAATGACACAAACACACCTATTGGATGCACAAGATTGGTTAAAAACCCTAATTGGACAAGAATAAGCCTAGGGAGGACAAAAAGGACCTAATTGATCATCCAATGACACAAACACACCTATTGGATGCACAAGATTGGTTAAAAACCCTAATTGGACAAGAATATGCCTAGGGAGGACGAAAATGACCTAAATATTAATTCAATGACATAAACAAACTTGTTGGATGCACAAGATTGGTTAAAAACCTTAATTGGACAAGAATAAGCCTAGGGAGGACGAAAATGACCTAATTGATCATCCAATGACACAAACACACCTATTGGATGCACAAGATTGGTTAAAAACCCTAATTGGACAAGAATATGCCTAGGGAGGACGAAAATGACCTAATTGATCATCCAATGACACAAATGAACTTATTTGATGCACAAGATTAGTTAAAAACCCTAATTGATCATCCAATGACACAAACACACCTATTGGATGCACAAGATTGGTTAAAAACCCTAATTGGACAAGAATAAGCCTAGGGAGAACGAAAATGACCTAAATGTTAATCCAATGACACAACTCAACTTATTGGATGCACAGGATTGGTTAAAAACCCTAATTGGACAAGAATAAGCCTAGGGAGGACGAAAATGACCTAAATGTTAATCCAATGACACAACTCAACTTATTGGATGCACAAGATTGGTTAAAAACCCTAATTGGGCAAGAATAAGCCTAGGGAGAACGAAAATGACCTAATTGATCATCCAAAGACACAAACACACCTATTGGATGCACAAGATTGGTTAAAAACCCTAATTGGACAAGAATAAGACTAGGGAGGATGAAAATGACCTAATTGATCATCCAATGACACAGACACACCTATTGGATGCACAAGATTGGTTAAAAACCCTAATTGGACAAGAATAAGCCTAGGGAGGACGAAAATGACCTAATTGATCATCCAATGACACAAACACACCTATTGGATGCACAAGATTGGTTAAAAACCCTAATTGGACAAGAATATGCCTAGGGAGGACGAAAATGACCTAATTGATCATCCAATGACACAAATGAACTTATTGGATGCACAAGATTAGTTAAAAACCCTAATTGGACAAGAATATGCCTAGGGAGGACGAAAATGACCTAATTGATCATCCAATGACATAAACACACGTATTGGATGCACAAGATTGGTTAAAAACCCTAATTGGACAAGAATATGCCTAGGGAGGACGAAAATGACCTAATTGATCATCCAATGACACAAATGAACTTATTGGATGCACAAGATTAGTTAAAAACCCTAATTGGACAAGAATATGCCTAGGGAGGACGAAAATAACCTAATTGATCATCCAATGACACAAACACACCTATTGGATGCACAAGATTGGTTAAAAACCCTAATTGGACAAGAATTTGCCTAGGGAGGACGAAAATGACCAAATTAATCATCCAATGACACAAACACACCTATTGGATGCACAAGATCGGTTAAAAACCCTAATGGGACAAGAATAAGCCTAGGGAGGACGAAAATGACCTAATTGATCATCCAATGACACAAACACACCTATTGGATGCACAAGATTGGTTAAAAACCCTAATTGGACAAGAATATGCCTAGGGAGGACGAAAATGACCTAATTGATCATCCAATGACACAAATGAACGTATTGGATGCACAAGATTAGTTAAAAAGCCTAATTGGACAAGAATATGCTTAGGGAGGACGAAAATAACCTAATTGATCATCCAATGACACAAACACACCTATTGGATGCACAAGATTGGTTAAAAACCCTAATTGGACAAGAATATGCCTAGGGAGGACGAAAATGACCTAATTGATCATCCAATGACACAAACACACCTATTGGATGCACAAGATTGGTTAAAAACCCTAATTGGACAAGAATATGCCTAGGGAGGACGAAAATGACCTAATTGATCATGCAATGACACAAACACACCTATTGGATGCACAAGATCGGTTAAAAACCCTAATTGGACAAGAATAAGCCTAGGGAGGACGAAAATGACCTAATTGATCATCCAATGACACAAACACACCTATTGGATGCACAAGATTGGTTAAAAACCCTAATTGGACAAGAATATGCCTAGGGAGGACGAAAATGACCTAATTGATCATCCAATAACACAAACACACCTATTGGATGTACAAGATTGGTTAAAAACTCTAATTCGACAAGAATATGCCTAGGGAGGACGAAAATGACCTAAATTGATCATCCAATGACACAAACACACCTATTGGATGCACAAGATTGGTTAAAAACCCTAATTGGACAAGAATAAGCCTAGGGAGGACGAAAATGACCTAAATTGATCATCCAATGACACAAACACACCTATTGGATGCACAAGATTGGTTTAAAACCCTAATTGGACAAGAATATGCCTAGGGAGGACGAAAATGACCTAAATGTTAATCCAATGACACAAATGAACTTATTGGATGCACAAGATTGGTTAAAAACCCTAATTGGACAAGAATAAGCCTAGGGAGGATCAACGTGACCTAATTGATCATCCAATGAGATAAACACACCTATTGGATGCACAAGATTGGTTAAAAACCTAATTCGACAAGAATAAGCCTAGGGAGAATCAAAATGACCTAAATGTTAATCCAATGACACAACTCAACTTATTGGATGCACAAGATTGGTTAAAAACCCTAATTGGACAAGAATAAGCCTAGGGAGGACGAAAATGACCTAATTGATCACCCAATGACACAAACACACCTATTGGATGCACAAGATTGGTTAAAAACCCTAATTGGACAAGAATATGCCTAGGGAGGACGAAAATGACCTAATTGATCATCCAATGACACAAACACACCTATTGAATGCACAAGATTGGTTAAAAACCCTAATTGGACAAGAATATGCCTAGGGAGGACGAAAATGACCTAAATATTAATTCAATGACACAAATAAACTTATTGGATGCACAAGATTGGTTAAAAACCCTAATTGGACAAGAATAAGCCTATGGAGGACGAAAATGAACTAATTGATCATCCAATGACACAAACACACCTATTGGATGCACAAGATTGGTTAAAAACCCTAATTGGACAAGAATATGCCTAGGGAGGACGGATATGACCTAAATGTTAATCCAATGACACAAATGAACTTTTTGGATGCACAAGATTGGTTAAAAACCCTAATTGGACAAAAATAAGCCTAGGGAGAACGAAAATGACCTAAATGTTAATCCAATGACACAACTCAACTTATTGGATGCACATGATTGGTTAAAAACCCTAATTGGACAAGAATAAGCCTAGGGAGGACGAAAATGACCTAATTGATCATCCAATGACACAAACACACCTATTGGATGCACAAGATTGGTTAAAAACCCTAATTGGACAAGAATATGCCTAGGGAGGACGAAAATGACCTAATTGATCATCCAATGATACAAACACACCTATTGAATGCACAAGATTGGTTAAAAACCCTAATTGGACAAGAATATGCCTAGGGAGGACGAAAATGACCAAAATATTAATTCAATGACACAAACACACCTATTGGATGCACAAGATTGGTTAAAAACCCTAATTGGACAAGAATATGCCTAGGGAGGACGAAAATGACCTAAATGTTAATCCAATGACACAAATGAACTTATTGGATGCACAAGATTGGTTAAAAACCCTAATTGGACAAGAATAAGCCTAGGGAGGACGAAAATGACCTAATTGATCATCCAATGACACAAACACACCTATTGGATGCACAAGATTGGTTAAAAACCCTAATTGGACAAGAATATGCCTAGGGAGGACGAAAATGACCTAATTGATCATCCAATGACACAAACAAAGTTATTGGATGCACAATATTGGTTAAAAACCCTAATTGGACAACAATAAGCTTAAGGAGGACGAAAATGACCTAATTGATCATCCAATGACACAAACACACCTATTGGATGCAAAAGATTGGTTAAAAACCCTAATTGGAAAAGATGATGCCTAGGGAGGACAAAAATGACCTAAATATTAATTCAATGACACAAACAAACATATTGGATGCACAAGATTGGTTAAAAACCCAAATTGGACAAGAATAAGCCTAGGGAGGACGAAAATGACCTAATTGATCATCCAATGATACAAACACACCTATTGGATGCACAAGATTGACAAGAATAAGACTAGGGAGGACGAAAATGACCTAATTGATCATCCAATGACACTAACACACCTATTGGATGCACAAGATTGGTTAAAAACCCTAATTGGACAAGAATATGCCTAGGGAGGAGGAAAATGACCTAAATATTAATTCAATGACATAAACAAACTTATTGGATGAACAAAATTGGTTAAAAACCCTAATTGGACAAGAATAAGCCTAGGGAGGACCAAAATGACCTAATTGATCATCCAATGACACAAACACACCTATTGGATGCACAAGATTGGTTAAAAACCCTAATTGGACAAGAATATGCCTAGGGAGGACGAAAATGACCTAAATATTAATTCAATGACATAAACAAACTTGTTGGATGCACAAGATTGGTTAAAAACCCTAATTGGACAAGAATAAGCCTAGGGAGGACGAAAATGACCTAATTAATCATCAAATGACACAAACACACCTATTGGAAGCACAAGATTGGTTAAAAACCCTAATTGGATAAGAATATGCCTAGGAAGGACGAAAATGACCTAAATGTTAATCCAATGACACAAATGAACGTATTGGATGCAAAAGATTGGTTAAAAACCCTAATTGGACAAGAATAAGCCTAGGGAGGGCGAAAATGACCTAATTGATCATCCAATGACACAAACACACCTATTGGATGCACAAGATTGGTTAAAAATCCTAATTGGACAAGAATATGCCTAGGGAGGACGAAAATGACCTAAATATTAATTCAATGACACAAACAAACTTATCGGAAGCACAAGATTGGTTAAAAACCCTAATTGGACAAGAATAAGCCTAGGGAGGACGAAAATGACCTAATTGATCATCCAATGACACAAACACACCTATTGGATGCACAAGATTGGTTAAAAACCCTAATTGGACAAGAATATGCCTAGGGAGGACGAAAATGACCTAATTGGTCATCCAATGACACAAACACACCTATTGGATGCACAAGATTGGTTAAAAACCCTAATTGGACAAGAATAAGCCTAGGGAGGACGAAAATAACCTAATTGATCATCCAATGACACAAACACACCTATTGGATGCACAAGATTGGTTAAAAACCCTAATTGGACAAGAATATGCCTAGGCAGGACGAAAATGATCTAAATGTTAATCCAATGACACAAATGAACTTATTGGATGCACAAGATTGGTTAAAAACCCTAATTGGACAAGAATAAGCCTAGGGAGGACGAAAATGACCTAATTGATCATCCAATGACACAAACACACCTATTGGATGCACAAGATTGGTTAAAAACCCTAATTGGACAAGAATATGCCTAGGGAGGACGAAAATGACCTAATTGATCATCAAATGACACAAACACACCTATTGGATGCACAAGATTCGTTAAAAACCATAATTGGACAAGAATATGCCTAGGGAGGACGAAAATGACCTAATTGATCATCCAATGACACAAACACACCTATTGGATGCACAAGATTGGTTAAAAACCCTAATTGGACAAGAATATGCCTAGGGAGGACGAAAATGACCTAAATGATAATCCAATGACACTAATGAACTTATTGGATGCACAAGATTGGTTAAAAACCCTAATTGGACAAGAATAAGCCTAGGGAGGACGAAAATGACCTAATTGATCATCCAATGACACAAACACACCTATTGGATGCACAAGATTGGTTAAAAACTCTAATTGGACAAGAATAAGCCTAGGGAGGACGAAAATAACCTAAATGATCATCCAATGACACAAACACACCTATTGGATGCACAAGATTGGTTAAAAACCGTAATTGGACAAGAATAAGCCTAGGGAGGACGAAAATGACCTAATTGATCATCCAATGACACAAACACACCTATTGGATGCACCAGATTGGTTAAAAACCCTAATTGGACAAGAATATGCCTAGGGAGGACGAAAATGACCTAAATGTTAATCCAATGACACAAATGAACTTATTGGATGCACAAGATTGGTTAAAAACCCTAATTGGACAAGAATAAGCCTAGGGAGGAAGAAAATGACCTAATTGATCATCCAATGACAGAAACACACCTATTGGATGCACAAGATTGGTTAAAAACCCTTATTGGACAAGAATAAGCCTAGGGAGGACGAAAATGACCTAATTGATCATCCAATGACACAAACACACCTATTGGATGCACAAGATTGGTTAAAAACCCTAGTTGGACAAGAACATGCCTAGGGAGGACGAAAATGACCTAATTGATCATCCAATGACACTAATGAACTTATTGGATGCACAAGATTGGTTAAAAACCCTAATTAGACAAGAATAAGCCTAAGGGGGACGAAAATGACCTAATTGATCATCCAATGACACAAACACACCTATTGGATGCACAAGATTGGTTAAAAACCCTAATTGGACTAGAATATGCCTAGGGAGGACGAAAATGACCTAATTGATCATCCAATGACACAAACACATCTATTGGATGCTCAAGATTGGTTAAAAACCCTAATTGGACAAGAATATGCCTAGGGAGGACGAAAATGACCTAATTGATCATCCAATGACACAAACTCACCTATTGGATGCACAAGATTGGTTAAAAACCCTTATTGGACAAGAATAAGCCTAGGGAGGACGAAAATGACCTAATTGATCATCCAATGACACAAACACACCTATTGGATGCACAAGATTGGTTAAAAACCCTAATTGGACAAGAATAAGCCTAGGGAGGACGAAAATGACCTAATTGATCATCCAATGACACAAACACACCATTTGGATGCACAAGATTGGTTAAAAACCCTAACTGGACAAGAATATGCCTAGGGAGGATAAAAATGACCTAATTGACCATCCAATGACACAAATGAACTTATTGAATGCACAAGATTAGTTAAAAACCCTAATTGGACAAGAATAAGCCTAGGGAGGACGAAAATAACCTAATTGATCATCCAATGACACAAACACACCTATTGGATGCACAAGATTGGTCTAAAACTCTAATTGTACAAGAATATGCCTAGGGAGGACGAAAATGACCAAAATGTTAATCCAATGACACAAATGAACGTATTGGATGCACAAGATTGGTTAAAAACCCTAGTTGGACAAGAATAAGCCTAGGGAGGACGAAAATGACCTAATTGATCATCCAATGACACAAACACACCTATTGGATGCACAAGATTGGTTAAAAACCCTAATTGGACAAGAATATGCCTAGGGAGGACGAAAATGACCTAATTGATCATCCAATGACACAAACACACCTATTGGATGCACAAGATCGGTTAAAAACCCTAATTGGACAAGAATAAGCCTAGGGAGGACGAAAATGACCTAATTGATCATCCAATGACACAAACACACCTATTGGATGCACAAGATTGGTCTAAAACTCTAATTGAACAAGAATATGCCTAGGGAGGACGAAAATGACCTAAATGTTAATCCAATGACACAAATGAATGTATTGGATGCACAAGATTGGTTAAAAACCCTAATTGGACAAGAATAAGCCTAGGGAGGACGAAAATGACCTAAATGTTAATCCAATGACACAACTCAAATTATTGGATGCACAAGATTGGTTAAAAACCCTAATTGGACAAGAATAAGCCTAGGGAGGACGAAAATGACCTAATTGATCATCCAATGACACAAATACACCTATTGGATGCACAAGATTGGTTAAAAACCCTAATTGGACAAGAATATGCCTAGGGAGGACGAAAATGACCTAATTGATCATCCAATGCCACAAACACACCAATTGGATGCACAAGATCGGTTAAAAACCCTAATTGGACAAGAATAAGCCTAGGGAGGACGAAAATGACCTAATTGATCATCCAATGACACAAACACACCTATTGGATGCACAAGATTGGTTAAAAACCCTAATTGGACAAGAATAAGCCTAGGGAGGACGAAAATGACCTAAATTGATCATCCAATGACACAAACACACCTATTCGATGCACAAGATTGGTTAAAAACCCTAATTGGTAAAGAATATGCCTAGGGAGGACGAAAATGACCTAAATGTTAATCCAATGACACAAATGAACTTATTTGATGCACAAGATTGGTTAAAAACCCTAATTGGACAAGAATAAGCCTAGGGAGGATCAAAGTGACCTAATTGATCATCCAATGAGATAAACACACCTATTGGATGCACAAGATTGGTTAAAAACCTAATTCGACAAGAATAAGCCTAGGGAGAATCAAAATGACCTAAATGTTAATCCAATGACACAACTCAACTTATTGGATGCACAAGATTGGTTAAAAACCCTTATTGGACAAGAATAAGCCTAGGGAGGACGAAAATGACCTAATTGATCATCCAATGACACAAACACACCTATTGGATGCACAAGATTGGTTAAAAACCCTAATTGGACAAGAATATGCCTAGGGAGGACGAAAATGACCAAATTGATCATCCAATGACACAAACACACCTATTGAATGCACAAGATTGGTTAAAAACCCTAATTGGACAAGAATATGCCTAGGGAGGACGAAAATGACCTAAATATTAATTCAATGACACAAATAAACTTATTGGATGCACAAGATTGGTAAAAAACCCTAATTGGACAAGAATAAGCCTATGGAGGACTAAAATGACCTAATTGATCATCCAATGACACAAACACACCTATTGGATGCACAAGATTGGTTAAAAACCCTAATTGGACAAGAATATGCCTAGGGAGGACGGATATGACCTAAATGTTACTCCAATGACACAAATGAACTTTTTGGATGCACAAGATTGGTTAAAAACCCAAATTGGACAAAAATAAGCCTAGGGAGAACGAAAATGACCTAAATGTTAATCCAATGACACAACTCAACTTATTGGATGCACAAGATTGGTTAAAAACCCTAATTGGACAAGAATAAGCATATGGAGGACGAAAATGACCTATCTGATCATCCAATGACACAAACACACCTATTGGATGCACAAGATTGGTTAAAAACCCTAGTTGGACAAGAACATGCCTAGGGAGGACGAAAATGACCTAATTGATCATCCAATGATACTAATGAACTTATTGGATGCACAAGATTGGTTAAAAACCCTAATTGGACAAGAATAACTCTAGGGAGGACGAAAATGACCTAATTGATCATCCAATGACACAAACACACCTATTGGATGCCCAAGATTGGTTAAAAACCCTAATTGGACAAGAATATGCCTAGGGAGGACGAAAATGACCTAATTGATCATCCAATGACACAAACACACCTATTGAACGCACAAGATTGGTGAAAAACCCTAATTGGACAAGAATATGCCTAGGGAGGACGAAAATGACCTAAATATTCATTCAATGACACAAACAAACTTATTGGATGCACAAGATTGGTTAAAAACCCTAATTGGACAAGCATAAGCCAATGGAGGACGAAAATGACCTAATTGATCATCCAATGACACAAACACACCTATTGGATGCACAAGATTGCTTTAAAACCCTAATTGGACAAGAATATGCCTAGGGAAGACGGATATGACCTAAATGTTAATCCAATGACACAAATGAACTTTTTGGATGCACAAGATTGGTTAAAAACCCTAATTGGACAAGAATAAGCCTAGGGAGAACGAAAATGGCCTAAATGTTAATCCAATGACACAACTCAACTTATTGGACGCACAAGATTGGTTAAAAACCCTAATTGGACAAGAATAAGCCTAGGGAGGACGAAAATGACCTATCTGATAATCCAATGACACAAACACACCTATTGGATGCACAAGATTGGTTAAATACCCTAGTTGGACAAGAACATGCCTAGGGAGGACGAAAATGACCTAATTGATCATCCAATGACACTAATGAACTTATTGGATGAACAAGATTGGTTAAAAACCCTAATTGGACAATAATAAGCCTAGGGAGGACGAAAATGACCTAATTGATCATCCAATGACACAAACACACCTATTGGATGCACAAGAATGGTTAAAAACCCTAATTGGACAAGAATATGCCTAGGGAGGACGAAAATGACCTAATTGATCATCCAATGACACAAACACACCTATTGGATGCACAAGATTGGTTAAAAACCCTAATTGGACAAGAATATGCCTAGGGAGGACGAATATGACCTAAATGTTAATCCAACAACACAAATGAACTTATTGGATGCACAAGATTGGTTAAAAACCCTAATTGGACAAGAATAAGCCTAGGGAGAACGAAAATGACCTAAATGTTAATCCAATGACACAACTCAACTTATTGGATGCACAAGATTAGTTAAAAACCCTAATTGGACAAGAATAAGCCTAGGGAGGACGAAAATAACCTAATTGATCATCCAATGACACAAACTCACCTATTGGATGCACAAGATTGGTTAAAAACCCTAATTGGACAAGAATATGCCTAGGGAGGACGAAAACGACCTAAATGTTAATTCAATGACACAAATGAACTTATTGGATGCACAAGATAAGTTAAAAACCCTAATTGGACAAGAATAAGCCTAGGGAGGACGAAAATGACCTAAATGCTAATCCAATGACACAACTCAACTTATTGGATGCACAAGATTGGTTAAAAACCCTAATTGG